>JAUTWP010113275.1:0-11717 GCA_033042655.1 Cyathermia naticoides
ACGAAAAGGGTTGTGCAAAACGAAAATGGTTACGCAAATATTTTCTCTGACCTCGGGTCAGGCCTTTTCAGCGCTTTCTCTTGTACGGCGGCCTTGCCTTTTCCTCAACAACGGAAAACTGCTAAACAATCCGTCAATATTTTTATTAGAACCCGACATCAAAATCGGTGCCCAATTTCCCTCTCTAAAACAATTGTACCCCTTTTTTCTACATTGCTTTCAAATGTTTCCACTGAGAAAGATCAATCCAATGACTGGTCACGTCACGGGCAGACACATTACCTCATCAACCATGTCCCACTCTTAAACATTTATCATTTATGTGAAAAAAATGCATGCGCATCAATTTTGAGTTGTTCGCGTCCAACCTTATATCGCAAAATTAATACACACTTACTATTTTCCAGTTTGATGTGTGCTTACAGCCGTTAATGGTCATTCGTGAAATTTACATGCAGCGAAAATGTGCTACGGTATACATTCGCGAAAAAAATTATTGTCGCAATATTAATACGGTTTACTGTTTTACAATTTTATTGTGGTCCTTTTCTTAATTTCAAGTGTGTAGCAGTATGTAGCTCAATCGGTAGTGTGTCTGACTTTGAAATGGTTGATTGTCAGATCGATCCTTCTCAGTGGATCCATCTGCAGTTTGGGCTATTTTCCCTTCCAACCAGTGGCCCACTACTGGTTCAACAAAGGCTGTGGTATGTGCTGTCCTGTCTGTGGGAAAGTATATATAAAAGACCCTTGTTGTTTATCGAAAAGAGTAGCTTAAAATGTGGCGGTAGCAGGTTTCCTTCTAAAAAAAAGAAATGTGTCAAAATTACCATATGTATGATGTCTAATAGCTGCTGATAAGATAAAAATCAATGTGTTCTAGTGGCATTAAATAAAACAAACTATTTAATTTTTCCTGATTTAACTTTTAAGACAGCAGAAATTAAAATTAATATGCCAAAGTAAATATGTGATTCAATTTTTTCTGCAGATACCGACTGGTTCCGTATGGAAATCATTCCTATCTGGAATCTCTCGCTGATAAATCCAAAGAACTGCCGCTCTATGGATCTGGTGGATTCCGGTTCTTTTGGGATACAAAGTAAGTAGTTTAACCTTTAGCATGCCAGCGGTGACTATAGTCGCCCAACACCGTTTATCGCTATCTGCCATTAACGACTATAGTCACCATGCTTAGGGTGTTTGAACTTCGCACTATTTTCTCTCATTTGCATATTATTTATAACTTATTTCCGGTTCCAAATCGAGGCTTTTCTTTAATTCCGCCTTCCGTTGTGTACATGTGTTGGATTATTACCGATCTTTTTGCAATCTTTTGGGGTACATTTCTTTTAACGATAAATCAATATGGATGATAACAGGTTCGATGATGTTATGGAGATTTTTCTTGATGATGATTCTGGTAGTGAATTTGAAGGATTTACGCTAGAATATATTTGTGAAATGGGTGATATCGGTGAAGATAATGTTGACAGTTGATTCTGACAGCGAACATGAAACTAGTGGAGACTTGGAAACAAAATACCAAGTATGCTAATAAGAATTGATTTTGACAAAAAACACTAACGCTGTTCATTGTTTGTTTATTTATTTTTCTACTAAACAAAATAAAAATAAAAATTCACAAATATTTGTTTTACATAAAAATTCTATATTCATTTAGTCACATGCAAAATTTTATTTAATTGCTCTCACGCTAAGATAAGTTATGATACTTTGAAAGTAGGTAGTGTCATGATCTTGGACAGTTATAGAAAATAGTGTGACTGCAAGGGAAATAATTCTAGTGGAAATTGGCATGCTAAAGGTTAAAGTGGCAATGTTGTTTTTTATAAATATTTAACCATAATAATTATAACACAAACTACTATCAAACCAATATATATTTATTTTCAATGAAATACAAACAATTAGGAGATAACCATACAGACGTTTTTGATTTGCGGGTGTTATTGTACATTTGATCCCGCAAATGCCATTTTTTACCGAATGCGTCAAAAACCGAAAAATTCTGTATTGTATCTCCATTGTAAACTGGATCGTTTTTCTACGGAATTAACTTTGTATTTGGTATTTCTTGAAGAAAAAAAACCTGACTACAAACTAACTGTAGACCCTTGAATCATCAATTGTTCTAATTGCTATTGACGTCACTTTCTAATGACGTCATTAGCTTTCCTAGTGTTATTGTCATTTGATCCCAGAAATTAGCAAATCAAATTTCAGACTATGCTTACTATCAGTTTACAATGTTAATTATCTACATATTGGACTTAAATTGACAAATTAAAGGGGCAGTGTCTGGGTTTTTTTTATATCAAACCACTTAAAATATATCTTGTATGTTTGTTTGATGCGCACCACACTACATTCTCTGACGCAATAATTTGCTGCATCTTAATTAGATCATGCGAAATACACTATAAATCAGCGAGGTGGGTTTCCAGCTATCCGCAATCACTACGTCATAGCACTATTCGCGTGACCTAAATATGGTACAGCATATCGTTGTGTCAGAAAAATGGAGCGTGGTGTGCATCAAACAAACGTACAAGATATATTCTAAATGGTTAAATATTTTTTGAAAAACAGACACTGCCCCTTTAAGATTTCCTCAATTTTTCATTAGATATATTAGAAACTGTGCTATCCTGTCTGTGGGAAAGTGCTTATAAAAGACCCATTACTGCTTATTGAAAAGAGTGGTCTATGTGGTGGTAGCAAGACTTTTCTAAAGAAATGTGTCAAAATTAACTTATCTATGAAATCCAATAGCTGATGAAAGATAAAAATTAATGTGTTCCAGCTGCGTCATTAATGTTGCTAGAAGTTGAACCGTATTATTTTGGTAGTTTTAATTCCTTTGAAGGATTATAATTATGGAAAGTGTATATAAAATCATTAACTGTCTGCAAATTACATGAATTCAAAGTACAGGTAAACCAAAGTTTTTCTTAATAAAAAAATAAAAAGTAAACATTGGTTTATAAGCAAATGTTTACTTTTTGATTCTTTGGCAATATTCGGCTAAAGCTGGTGCACATGCGTAAACCGAATCTGGTACGCTGATATGTACATTCATCTGGCTGATGTGTCACGCGGTTGTTTGTGCATGTGATCTGTAATGTTTTCGGCTCTTGTCAGATTAGTGGAAAAGGGCGAACTTTTAAAAAACTGACTTCGAGTTTGTTTTTTGTTTCTCGATTATCATACTTACATGGTTGAGTTTGAGCACGCAAATTTCCATATCAGTAAGTGAAAACCGATGTAGCCAACACAGATTTATTTTATGTGTTTTGACACATCAGTTAATACCTGAAAATACAGTTCTGATTCCTTTAAAGTGGCAGTGTCTGCTTTTAAAAAAAATATTTAACCATTTAGAATATATCTTGTACGTTTGTTTGATGTGCACCACACTCCATTCGTCTGATACAACGATTTGCTATAAATCTGCGAGGTGGGTCGCCACCTGTCGTAGTGCTATTCATGTGACCTAAATATGGTACTGCAGGATCATTGCATCAGAAAAATGGAGTCTGGTGCTCATCAAACTAACGTACAGGATATATTCTAAATGGTTAAATATTTAAAAAAAACAGACACTGCCACTTTAAAGAACATATTCATTGTTCACACTGTAGGTCCAACTTATGACATAATTTGCTATTTACATGTTTTACCATTTTTATTGAACATTAATTTTTAACAATGATTTCTTTAACATTTTTTAAATTTAGTAACAACTTGATTCAAATTGACAATTCTGTGGCCCCATGCATGAACCTGATAACCCACAATACATTGTATCATGTAACTGAGAAAAGTGATGTGAAATTATGTCATTGCATTTATATGTGTGCACGAAAAATGGGTTTAACTGTTGTAAATATGTTTTTTAACTCACAATTTTCCTAATTAATCAGGGTACGTGGATTTGAAGGTATAATGTCCATTCATGTCAATATCTCAATAAATGTGTTATTGTGGGTTATCAGGTTTATGCATGGTGTCACACAATTCATTTAGGAGGGAGGAGGTTGTGGCTGATAAAATCCGAGAAAATAAGCAAAATGTAAAAAAATTATACTAATAAATATACTTTAACTTAATAATGAAAATTGTAGTCAATGTTTTTTAATTTTTATTTTAAATAACATTCCAATTAATTTATGTCAAATCCAGTTTGAAATATGGGGAATAACTCTGATATGGATCAACACAGCAGATTTGTCTCCCCTTCCTACACAGAGATAATAATGTTGTTTGACGACCTGATTATGAGTATCAGTAATAATGTTTCTTTGGTATTATATTACTAAATTTGTCAGCTGGTTCAATGTTAGTAATGTCATCTTGTAGTAGTAAAAATAACAGACAACATTTAGTTGTCAGCATATCAGGATATACATCAATGTCTAAATACAACTCTATTTTAGAACAATTTTATTCCTTGGTTTCTTTCTTTAAAACAATTTGTTTTAATGTTACTCTTTTTCCATTAATGATTCTTGTTTATGGCCCCTTCTGATAAAGTTTGGATCAGCTAGTGCCTTTGAAGTTTTAGAAACAACTTACAATATTAAATTTTAAGTCATTTTAGGCATTTATTTTAATTTCAGGTGGTCAGCAATAGCTTTTATACTTGCACAATTTATTTATGTATGCATTTTAAAAATATAAATTCCTACTAATAAAATCATAATATAACCTGCGAGTTGAGTTTTATTTTAAATACTTGTACTGTAGATTGAAACTTTTATT
Organism: Cyathermia naticoides; assembly: GCA_033042655.1. Lineage (NCBI taxonomy): Eukaryota > Metazoa > Mollusca > Gastropoda > Neomphalida > Neomphalidae > Cyathermia > Cyathermia naticoides. The sequence goes on from JAUTWP010113275.1 coordinate 4,786, forward strand.
TCAAATTGTTCTTGTGGACTTCACAAAGTCCATCCTCACCGAATTGATGACTTTTTACAAACACTTTACTTTTAATGAGTAGATTGATTTCTTCTAACTAATTCAAATGAATAAATCATGTGGATTATGAGCTATGTATGAGGAAATATATATACATGTAGCCTACATATAAACCTTGAATAATACATAATTTAAAAAATGTTTCTGTTAAACTGTACTAGCATAGCCACACCAGTGATTAAATCTGGTGCCATATGCATGTTAAGTATATATGGAGTTACACGCGTTTAAATTATATGGTCTTCATGCATATGACCCCTGATCAGTGTCCATATTCACGAAGACCGTATAATTTTAAATACCTTTAATTCCCTATACCTTACACGCAAAATATGCGCTGGTTAGCAGATAAACGCGGTTAAATGCCTTAAACGCTCTTCGTGCATATAACCCCTGATGTATAATGGTATACTTGATTACTCGGGTGGACTGGTGGTCACAAAAAGCTACATAGGAAAGGATATGGGGGCAGGGCTGGAATAATTTGTTGACGTTCAATGACTAATTTTCTAGCATCACAACATTGCGACTGCTTTCAGTATTAGACAGTCTTATAAAGTCAAAATTTTATACTATTAAATATAGTTTAACTTAATGATGGAAATTGTGGTCAATGTTTTTTTAATTTCTATTTTAAATAACATTCCAATTAATTTATGTCAAATCCAGTTTGAAATATGGGGAGTAACTCTGATATGGATCAACACAACAGATTTGTCTCCCCTCCTACACAGAGATAATGCTATTTTTACACACTATAACACTATAAGAAACATGTAACTATTAGGATATTGTAAATAGTATTATTTAATACAGCGTACTTTGTTAACAGCCTTTTTTCCCAACTAGTTTGAAAATTGAACTGTAAAATTAAATAAACATCAGACGTCAACATAACAAAATGACATAGCCTAGATATTGGGTGTCAAAACAAAATGCTATATGTGAACAACGATACAAATATAACGGGAACTGTTCACATACATAATTAATATAAACATATAAAACTTCAATATGTGAAAACAGTGACATGAAGTTCGTTAAACTCAGAAATAGTTATAGCCTAACATTAAAGTCCATTTCATAAATATAAATTTGTATCTGTATTTAAGACCATGAGCTTAAATTTGGAAAATGTCCCCGTTTTTAAGCCCATGGGCTTAATTTTACGTGGGCTTTTATACGGGAAATCCCGGTATCAATAATAATGTTTCTTTGGCATTATCTTGTATTACTGTTTGGTATAATTTACCCTTACTACACAAAGATAATAATAATATAATAATGTTGTTTGACGGTCTGATTATGAGTGTATCAATATAGCCTACGTGATTACTCGGGTAGACAGTAGTGGTCACAAAAAGCTACATGGGAAAGGATATGGGTGCAGGGCTGGGATAATTAATTTAATTTTGTTGATGTACAATGACTAATTTTCAAGCATCGCAACATTGCCACTACTTTGACCCATTCAGTATTAGCCAGTCTTATAAAATCAAAATTTTATACTGGTAAATATAGTTTAACTTAATGATGGAAATTGTGGTCGATGTTTTTTTATTTAAATAATATTCCAATTAATTTAAATGTCAAATCCAGTTTGAAATATGGGAAGTAACTCTGATATGGATCAACACAACATATTTGTCTGCCCTTCCTACACTGAGATTATAATAAAGTAGTTTGTTTTATTTAACGGCGCCACTGGAACACATTGATATTTTATCTTATCATCGGTTATTGGACGTCATACACATAGTCATTTTTTTACACATCGTTTAGAGGAAACCCGCTGCCGCCACATAGGCTACTCTTTTCTGTAATGTGGCAGCAGCGGGTTTGCTCTAAAAATATGTCTAAATGACCATATGAATGACGTCCAATAGCCGCTGATAAGATAAAAAATCAATGTGCTCCAGTGGCGTTGTTAAACAAAACAAACTTTACTTTTACATACACACACTCGCACATACACAAACACATGCACACATATATACAGTTACACACACACACACACACACACACATAACATGTATATACATATGCATATAGTGGACTCTGTCTAATCCGGATTTCTATGTAAACCAGCACAACTTCAAAGTTCCGTCCAGCTACTTTACACTGGATAACATAATTATGTCTAAACCGGCACTCTGTCTAAAACAGCATATTTTGATGGTCCCAACGGTATCTGATTTAGACAGTCCAGTCTTTTACAGTCCACTGTATATGTTACAGGCAATGTGTCAAATCGGTCATTTTGTAAAATGACTGAAATATTCAGGCATTTGGTAAAATGCTCCTGACCCTTAGGCATTTGACCAAATGACTAAACTATTCAGGCATTTGACCAAATGACTGAAAATTAGGATTGTGCATTTGACAGTTTGACTAAACACATTCAGGCAATCAGTAAAATGAATGTCATTCATTGTGGCAAGCTATTGCATGTTTAGATTGAACTCTTTTACACATGTTATAATTTAAACAAATGATTTAGTTTCCATTTGGCAATTGTTTGATTTTGTGATTGACAAATCAGTAGAAGATAGATTGAAGGCTGAGTGAAAAATAAAGTTTTTAACAAAAGATTAATATTATAAAACTATCGAAGGATTGAAGTATATTTGTAAACAGACTAAAAGTTTGGATTTGGTAGACATGCAATCTCTGCCACAAGGCTCCTTCAACTTGATGTATATCAGGATCACCTAACTAAATTCTGTATTATACGACCTTTGACATCCATGCGAGCTACCGAAATATGTTTGCTCCTCAAATCTTACAAAGTGACAATTAATTAATGAGTTGAAGGAATTATAGAAAATGTTGATCATTGTACACGGCAAACCATGAAACCCACAAAGCCAAGGATCTGTTGAACATGCTAATTCAGATATTAAAGATATGCGTGTGGCTTGGTTGAGAGAAAACTGCGTTTGACTGGACGATAGGTATAAAGTTTATCCAATTGGAGATGTTTTAAGTAAAAGGGCTGTGGTGGTGCTATCATTATCAAGGAAATCCATGATAAAAAGTGTAATATGTGAACAGTCCACTGCCTTATTGAGACAATGACGTCAGGTTCTACTAGTAACAAAACGAGGCAGATGAAGGTAAAAAAAACGCAAATAATTGCTTTATTTCTCTGATCAAGTACCATGATAGAACCTCAAAAAGCAAACATCAAACTCCCAAACTATTCAGAACTGAAAAACATTAACACGACATAGGTGCCAGACATATTAGAACCTTCTCTTAATCATTTATTAACAGGTGCCATCCATGACACCACAGGTGTATCTCGTCACTCACAAATAACAGTTTCTGCCATTTATTTTTCTTTGGTTTATAATTAATCAACTTCAAAAAAAGTATATGACATAGGGACATAATAATATTTGATGTGTGTGACGTTTCATAATAATATAGTGGTTCATTACAATGTTATTAAACCTTAAAGTTCGGGACGTTTTTTTTGGCCACATACACACACATGTAAAATACATGTATATACTAAAACATACTCATACACATACACACACGTGCGCATGAATACACGCTCATACACATGCATACACATACATCAATACATACATACATACATACATACATACATACATACATACATACATACATACATACACACACTCCTATAAACGTTTTTGTTTGGCCACATACTCACATACATACATTCACATACCCACACACATGCACACACATACATACATACATACATACATACATACATACACGTACACACGCACGCACATATGCTACCTACAAATATATGGTCGATTCCAGCACATATATAAACACATGTATACATACATACATACATATATACATACATGCATACATACATACTCTTACACACACAATAACATAATTATTTACATATTATAGTCACACACTCACATACAGACACATACACACATATATATATATACACACATATGCACACATACACATACAATGTTTATTCACAAACACACACACACTAATATACATACACTCACATACATACACACACACACAATGATACATATACTCACATGCATACATACATATTTATATGTGCACACACACGCGCACTCAGACCCACATACACAGTCTCACACATACGTATACACAAATACAGAGAGAGAGAGAGAGAGAGAGAGAGAGAGAGAGATGCACACTCATACACACTCTCACACAGACATACACACCCATACATACACAGTCTCACACATACGTATACACAAATACACAGAGATGCGCACTCATACACACTCTCACACACAGACACACACACACTCACATACATACACACTCATATGCATCTACACATACACACACAAACACACATACATAGCCACATTCATACACATACTCAAATATACACGCACACAGACAAAAACCACTCACGCACACACTCTCACACACACACACTCGCACACACATACACACACATAATTATATATATATATATATATATACACACACACACACACACACATAACATACACACATACACATATATACACACATATACACACACATACATATACACAAATTCAGTCACTGATTATAAAGATGAAATGACGTTTTGTTTGAGCGCGGAGTAATATGATGACGTGTATCAACACATGGTGCACAAACATCAAGTCATGGCTTTCCCGCCAAACTGATCACGCCACTATGTGATCGCAATTATAGGTGAACTAATTGAATTGCGCCCAATGTTTGTACAGATAGTGTAGCAAGTCTTCATACGTGTTGAACGGACGCCGGACTCTCTACTTCTTCAAATAGCTCACCCACGGGGCTGACATGCAAAGATGCTGTTATGCAATAGTGCGGTGCTTGTGGATTGTTGCAGTGGCCTACATATTAAACTGACACATTTCCAGCACATGATACGCCTAAGGTTGCACAATATTAAATTAAAAATTAATTCTCATGGCCGATAATGTTAACAGTTTTCCGTGATACGTCCAGAGGAGTTTCTATCTCTCTATCCCCATTTCTTTCTCTGCGTGTGTTTCTGTCTGTATGTGTGTTTGTGTATGTGTGTTTATGTATGTGTGTTTATGTATGTGTGTTTGTGTATGTGTGTTTATGTATGTGTGTTTATGTATGTGTGTTTGTGTATGTGTGTTTGTGTATGTGTGTTTGTGTATGTGTGTTTGTGTATGTGTGTATGTGTGTTTGTGTATGTGTGTTTGTGTATGTGTGTTTGTGTATGTGTGTTTGTGTATGTAGGTGCATGTGTGTGTTTATGTGTGTATGTGCGTGTGTATTTGTGTGTGTAATGTGTGTGTGTGTGGGGGGGTATATTTATGTATGTGTTTGTGTATTTGTTTGTTTATGTGTGTGTTTGTTTGTGTGTTTGTTTGTGTGTTTAATGTATGATGTGAGCATTTAATTGTGTTTATGTTATGGTAAATATAACTTTTAAATCAAATACCACCAAATGATATATTTCTCTAAGATACACAAAGTCATGTGTATTTAGCATTTGATGTAGAATGTTTTATTGTTCAATAACATGTATAACCATAAGATATGCGCTAAGTGAGAGTGATAGAACTTGACTGGTATAATAAGTACACGTACTACTGTTACCTAGGTAACAGATAAACACTTAAACTTGGACGGATATAGTGGCGCTGTAAGCCATCTGCGTAATACAAACTGATAGCACACAACATTAACACACAACAGACGTGTAAACTTGTTTTTACTTTTTATGACGCTAGTTGTTAAAGTGCCCGGTGATTCAGAAATCCTGTTGAAGTTTGAACGTGTGGTAAAATTAATGTTTATTTTAACAACAAAGTAAGTGTCAATAAAGTCCATTAGCAGATTAGTAGATTCGACATGAGATTAAAGTAAACATTTACAATACAAATTATCACCATAAAATATTAAATTTTAAAAACATTTTAAACAAGCACAACGTTATGCTGACAAATTATTAATAAAAGTAAAACTAAATTTAAAAAGTAAATAAATACACATAATAATATGTATGTGAATAAAAAAAATCAATAATTTTTGTTTTTTTTAATCTGGTAATCGACACCAAAAATAATAATAATTGATAACGGATCTGTTATTTTCAATATACAGTGTCACATAGAATCAGTGAGATAAACCCAGATTAAATCTGGGACAGAGAAATGTATTAACACCGGCCTAGGTGGTGCAGTGATTAAGCTATCGAATTTGAGGCTGATAAGTACTGAGATCGAATCTCAGTCGAGGCATGGAATTTTTAATCTCAGTACGTGCTCTGTTTACCGAAAAAAGTGTAGCTACAGTGTATCGGTAGCGGGTTTCCTCTCTTCTACTAATATTAATATCTGTCCTGGACATACAGTGCAGGAAGTTGAGCTGTGTGCCTGTGACAACCTGCTTGAATCTTAATCGGATGTGAGCACGAAAATAAACATAACTAACCAACCTACCAACCAATGTGCACTATAATTATAGCTTATACATTTACAAACGTTCAACTAATGTTTTCATATACATGTACATCATGTTTTAGTTTACAAATTATGTTACGCATCAACATTGATTTATGCAGAACGTATTTTTGTTCCCAGATATTATATGATGTGTTTTTAACAAAAACATGCAATGTTCGATTCGTTTTTGAATATTCGACAGTAATTTTACACTACAAAGTAGAAATGTATGCAGTTATAGTATTCATTAGTACTTCTTTTATGCAATTGTTCTTGCACACGTGGACATAGATAACACAGGCCAACAACAACAAAAAATGTCCTGGTGCTTTAATTTTAAGACCTGTTTCTGGATAATATTGATGTGCTGATTTCAAAAATCACCTTAGATTTTGTCCATCACATCAGGTTTTT
>JAUTWP010113386.1:0-11716 GCA_033042655.1 Cyathermia naticoides
ATGAATGACGTCCAATAACCGATGATGATAAAATCAATGTGTTCCAGTGGCGTCGTTAAACAAAACAAACTTTACATACAGTCAGTGTATTAAATATATTGATAATAAATGGTCTCCAATATGAATTATTTTTGATATATTCTATTTATCTGCTTAATACTAACCGTTTTCAAGATGAGTTATTAATAAGACTCATGCAGTAAAACACAAAACTGTTGACAACCATTCTGTGATGTTGGTCGGTTGTCTAGAAAACACAGACTTCATCAAGATTGAATTTGTTAAGATAACTGTTAATAATAAGAAACCATGTTACCATGCTGTATATGTGCCTAATCATGAATATGGTATTTCTGTCATATATACTAGTTTTATTTACATGTAGTATCAGGTCTTTGTAAGACAAAATAACAAATACTTGGAATCAGATTTTCAGAAAAACTGAAAATAGTGGTTTAACTTTAAAAAGTCAGTTTGTAATGTTTGAACTGCGAATATTTCTACAGATAAATTACATAATTATGTTGAGATTGTCTTGACTAGTGGTTTTATGTATGTAAACAGCTGTACAGTGTTGTATACCTGTATATTTAGTGTGAGGATATCTGGGTACATACAGTAAAATATGTTCCTTCTTTTTACAGAAAGAACTTGCCGGTTTATAACAGTTACAGCATAATCATGGCCAGTTAGGAATGTCAAAAAGACTTGCTTAGTCTGCGTTTTAATTCATTATGGAAGTTTCAGGTAATAATTGTAAATAAAACGTTGAGAATGTTTTGGTTAACATTTCTTTGACTAGAGTGTGTGACAATGTGGAATAAAAACAAAACCCTCAAGGCTCAAACATATTTCTTTTTATCTTAATGTGTATTAATTCATAAAGAATGTTTTTTTCAATTTGCAGTAATTTAATTTTAATTTTTTTTACTATTTAGAAAACCATACATTATTTTACACTCATAAATAATATCAATGTATTGAGTAAAATATGAAAATGAACCATATAAATATTGACATAAAATATTTGTTTATTACAGTGATGTTCATACATGGAAACCATTACAATTATAAAATTATGTGATATTATTAATAACCTCCATCAAATAAAAATTGCAAATAATCATTTTGTCTTTGTTTTGTCTTTAATACAATTAAAATAAATTGTTATATAATTTTCTAAATTGAAATTACTACTATTTTTTTTTATCCTTGATCTTTCCAAATTGTTATTAAGAAAAAAATATTTACAGAACATATAGGGCCTATGAATGTGCTTAATATTTCTTTGAGCCAGATAAACTTCTATATTGTTTTGTAGTCCCACATTGCCATTCCATCTACATTATTATATTTGTTTAGGTTTTTTTTGTATTTTGAAATAGATACTATTATTTTTTTCTAAGAGTAAGATTGAAGTAACTGGCCTAAATGAAAAATGTGTATTATAATGGTTTTAATACAATTAAATAATTCTGTACCTAAATAGCTTTACCACAATATACATGTACAGTTGTATTAACCTGTTACATGTCTTAAAGAGTCACCCATATTTCTGCTAAATTGTCTAATTTAATACACCTGTATTGAACTGACTATTCTTCAGAGGACAATATTGGATGGTTTCTTAAGACGGGCTTTGATTTTCATGTTTGTGTAATTACATACTTAATTCAGCTGGTACATCAAATGTGGTTGTGCTGTCCTGTCTGTAGGAAAATGCATATAAAAGATCCCTTGCTGCTTATTGGAAAGAGTAGCCTATGTGGAGGCAGCAATTTTCCTCTAAAGAAATGTGTCAAAATTGTCATGTGAATGACGTTCAATAGCCGATGATTGTATAAAAATTTATGTGCTGCAATGTTGTTGTTAAACTAAACAATTTTTTTTACACACATTTATTAATATTAGTTTTCTTCTGAAACATTTTTCATTCAGTTTGTTTTAACATTTTGTGCAACACATTTTCATTCTGTTCTTAGAGAACAAACAAGTGAAAAAGTAAACAGCTATATATAGTATATATTTACTGTTTAGTGTGCATAATATTTAAATGGCTTAGCTGATCATGATAAAATTATTATCTATTTTCCCAAAAAGTTTGTTTATCAAAGTTACCACTATATGGTAATTTAAAATAATTGGTTAATTGTAAACAGTGACTATACTACCATAATCATAAACTATATCACTTTGATATATTTATATTGTAACTTTGTTTTAATTGCAATTGTTTATTGTTGTTAGTGATTTGTTACTGTAGTTAATTCTATACTAAATTTCAAGAATGCATATTTATGTTGAGAATGAATGGCACTGTACATAAGGCTAAACTACTTACAACACTTTATTTCTTGTCTGCTGTGCTATGTTATTGGTGTACTACAAGCTACAGGCAACAATTGAGTGCTTTAAATTTGGTAAAAGGATTCGTGTAATGACCAAGTAACATATTTGTAGCCTCTGGTAAGATGAAAAGTCCATGACTTTGTATCCTTGTTGGACCGTAAATTACCAACGGGAAATGGCTATTACTCATGCACAATTATGTAAAAAAATTATTTAACTATTTTAATTTCTACCTATTCCAATCGTTTATTAAATGCAATACAAATATTTTATTATGCTTACCTGTAACTTTTTTAAAACACAAATCCATGGTTGTGTCACTGTCAGAGAGAAATACAGTTGTATGATGCATAAAATGAATTCTTAGCTTCTTTGAAGTTATATTTGCCTCAAAACACTAAACTTTAGCTAACTGTGTTGACAAAATTTCTCACAATTGCTCAGTTCAGGTAGAAAGCTGTCAGAAATAAAATACCACAGATTTCGCTCTACCACTTTTCGGTCATAAAGGATAATTGTTTTTGCACAAAGAAATGTGAACACCGACTGCATATATCCTGTAAGTAGTCAAACCTGCTTCAATAGCCATTTTTGATATATAACTGTTCAAGTGTATGTTAAGTACCATCTTTCTTTTCTAAGAAAACATGTTGTGTAGTTAAAATAGTTTTGCTACATAAGAAAGTATTTTTATCAGATGGGAATATTATTAATAACTAGTTTCAAGATCAATATCAAAGTCACTTTTGCTAAAAGCAGCTTCAATTGTTTCATGCTAAATTAAGTATGAAGAAACACTCAGAAAAAAGATAGTAGGCTCCAATAATACCTTATGAAGAGTTTAATTAAGGTTTACATTGACATCAACAAAAATGTTTTTACTCCCAGTGGCAGATTTCTACAAACAGATTTGTACTATACAAAAACAAAACTATTGTTTTGAAATTAAATTGTAACCACAATAATTAGTTTTTATATTGTACCTATAGTTATTTTAATTAATTACATTTCTTTCATTATATGGTTTCTGTGATAATCAACATGGTGATTGAAACTAGCAAAAATATAACCATTTATATTCTGCTACCTATTGAGTTATTTGTACGAATGTATGTGCATTTTCAGTGTCACGTACTATAGGTGGACTTTCCAGTTGTTTGCAATACAGTAGCATGAACCAGTTATTTTAATGGAATCTGTTGACCCTGATACTACTGATAGTACATTTAAGTAGTTGTGTTGTTGAACCAGGTGTTCAGTTTTACTGTATATACCAGAGCACTGTACAGTGCAATTTTGTGTTTAAAGCTAGTGCTGCCTGTGTAGCAGTTCTCACACAAGTACAGAATCATACTAAACAACATGTGTACAATTGTTTTGTTGTGTTTTTTGTTTATGCATAAATTCAATTTATAATGGTACTATTCATTTTTGCCATCCACATAGCATGTGCTTTGTAACTGTCCGGCAAGGAAATGTTTTAAGATTCCTGACATGTCTGTACATGTTGTTGCAACAGAAGCAGGTTTCTTCTCCAATATGCAGTTATAAAATCTAAGGTGTGATAGTCTAACCAATTGAGAAAACAAATTTATTGTTTATTTTTGGGCTATACATTGAAGATTTTGGGTCATAAATTAAATGAATACATTTAATTTAGGTAGACTGCTTTCACACACGTGCAAATAGATTGAACATGGTCTGTTCTGTCCTGTTTGGATTACTCACAATCAAATTTACCATGGCCTTTGATGAACCAGTTGTGGACCACTGGTTGGAACAGAACATAGTCCAAACTGCAGCTGGGTCCACTAAGGATCGATCAAACTGTTTCAAATTCCGACATGCTACCGACTGAGCTACATTCCGCTCACTGATCAATCTTTAAATGCTGTGTAAGAATGTCACTCCAAGTGAGGGGCTTATTTATTCTAGTATCCTCTCCAGGATGCTGCACAGAGCTTTGGATTCCAACTAATTTATCAAAAGGTCTGATACACGCTATTCTGTGAGGAAATGCACACATAACTATAAGACCTGGAGCTATATGTATGAAGACTAGTGTAACTTTAAATTTGTTTAATTCTCCTTACCTCACATGCAAAATATCTGATGGTTATAGGATAAATGCAGTTAAATGTATTGTGTTCTCTTTGTACATATAGCTGTAGTAGCATATTTGGTGGTGACAGGTTCCTCTCATAAACATTCTAACATCAAATAAATTGCATGTTCAGTACAGCATGACTGATCTTACCAGTAATTGTATAAAGTATAAAATATAATAAAAACAAGAACACAAGGATGATGATGATTACAAACTTTAATAGTTATATGTAGATATAAGTTTTTTAAAGTATCACAACTAATAAAATATTTGTTTCTATGTAAATATATATACATGTACTAGTAAATATATACTACATGTATTAAGGAACACATGCATTTTTTATAACCAATATCTACCCATACTACCATAATAGTATTACTAATACTATGCTAAAATTGCATGCTCTTTAGATATTGTTGGTCTTCGGATCAATCACTCTCACCTATTTATAAGTTTCTATTTTCTCTTCCAGTCACTAGTTTACAACTGGTGTTACAAAGCCTGTGGTATGGTAAAATGCATGTAGCTACATTTATGATGTCCAGAAGATTCTGAAAACTAGGTGTTGCAAATAGTCATTTACATCTATATACCCTTTATGGCCATTTGTTTAATGGTTCTTTTACTTTTGCCTTGATATTTTGTTAAATGCAAATACAAGACAAATCTCACATTATTATCTGCAATTATATCTCAATATCAGAAATATATTATAAAAAAAATACAAACATGACATCAAAATATAAATTACCGTAATAGGCCTGCTTTTTTTTTAATACAATGGGAAAATTTATATTAAAAATGCATACAATACAAGTAATCACACAGTTGTCTGTTTTTACAAGCTTCTGGCATAAAATGTTAGAAATGTTATACATTTTGTAGTTGAAAAATGTATTTATAAGAATTATTTTTGGCAAAGCAGAAGTACACATTTATAAAATCAGTTCAAAGAAACCATCTAACCCAATGTCATTGTTTAAACAAGGCATATGACAGGATATAAAAAATGGCCCACTTTTCATGCAGTCCCAACATATTTTCTGGTTAAAAAAGCACTTCTAAACTAAAACGTACATACTTATGACTTTTGCTTAATTTAGCACTAAGTAAGTTATAATTTCTGAAAAACAAAGCTAAAACATAACAGATCTAAACTTGAAATGATGACTTGCAGACAAGACATTAAAGGGCCAAAATTATGAAGCCTGTTTTGGTTAAACGTGTGGGTTTAAGCATTGTAAATGTATGTAGTTACACGTGTGTAAGAGAAAAACACGCTTCGTAATTTCGGCCCTAAGTGATTTCATGAATATGCATATAAATATTTAAATTCACAATAAATAAGTATGTATAATCTACCTGAAAATTTGGAATATCATGCAGGTCATAATGTTGTGTGCTTGTGTAGTTTAGAAATTGCTATTCAAAACAAACCTCTTCATAATGAACAGACAATCTTCCATCATTCTTCATTCCATTCAGTATGCATATTCAAAATATATACACATGTGTAAAGTTCAGTGTCGTATACCGTATGACTAAATTAAATCGTACAGAAAAGAGCCATTCAACAATTCAGCACAAGAGGATGGGGGAGTAAAGGATGCATTAAAAGGCAAAAAAAATTATTACCATTTCATTGATCAAATAATTTAAAAAAACTGATCAAACTAAGGGTACATTATCTGAGAAAGTGTTAACAAATTGGCTAAGCTAGAATTGGTTGTTTTGCCGTATATAAAAAAAATCTTGATTTGCATTCAAAATACATTATTGAGAAATATAAATCACCAAATCTGATTTTTACATATTTAATTGTTGAATTGTTATTTTTTAAACATTACAAGCAATATATGACATCATTAAAAAACAGAATTATAAACAATTGTAAACCCTTTCATTTTCACTTGGTATAAATTTACAAGAATGTCTCTTGGTGTAAATAAATATAAAAAATGTTTTACCTTCTAGCTAGCTACAGTATTAGTATCTATAAGCTAAATGCATAGATATTGTAAAAGTGGTTAAAAGGACTAGAAACATATGTTCAGGTATTAACAAATGTGTCAAAACACATAAAATAAATCTTTGTTGGCTACATCGATTATTCACTCACCAATCTGGAAATTTGAATTCTCAAACTATCACGTAAGTATGATAATCGAGAAAAGACAAAAAACACCTTAAAGTCAGTTTTTGAAAAGTTTGCTTAAGCAAATGTTTATTTTTTTTATTAAGAAAGACTTTGGCTTATCTGTACTTTGAACTTATGTAATTTGCAGAAAGTTCATGATTTTATATACTTTCCATAATTATAATCCTTGAACGGAATTAAAACAACTGAAAAAATATGTTTCTAGCAACTTTAATGCCAAAACTTAAAATAAAAAGTCCTATAATGTGGTTCATTACCCAGTTAAGTAAACAAACAAAAACATAATAAACATCACATATACATTAAAATAAAACATGACCTGGAGATTTTGATTCTCTGAATTTTAAAACAATAATAAGTCATGGTTATATAGTTGCAAGGAACATGTTCTATCCAAAACTTAACATGTTCAGTATATAAGTTTAAAATCATTATGAACAGACGTAAAAATAGAAAGCATGTTTCACTCTGAACTAAACATTGTACCATTTTAATTATGATTCTGTGATTTTTGTTTTGTTTAGAAAAAGTCTGAAATGTCTGCCAAATTAAGGTCATCTTGAATTTAGAATGAACTCTAAAAATAACACTGAATGCTTGCAAGGAACACAATTGGTATTTCACAACTCATAGCCATTCTTGAGTAGTAAAAATTAATTAATAAATTAATTAATTATCAAAGGTATAAATGTGACAAAAATATAATCAATCACCGATCTTGACACTGGTACTCCAGCCAGTATTAACTTAGGGTCTGACATATCTCAAGGTTATGTATAAGCATTCCTGAATGCCACTAATGAACACATTTCAAAATTTCTTATTGGTATCATTTAAGTTATTATTTTTTCAATTTAAATGTATTCCAACATGGTTCACTGGCATCACATAGATGAAAACTAAAATTTATTATACGTATGGTTTACAATAAATATCAGAATTATTATAAACTATTGTTACAATATGTTATCATAACAATACCATTATTTATATAATAGTGTATATATATATATATATATATATACATTTTATGATAATAAACATTAATTATCACACTTATGTGAGGGTTATACAAAATTATCAACTTTGTTTGACAAATGTGTTATGCATCAAACTCTCTGTGAAAAACACATTTCACAAAAATTGTTTCATATTTCACTCAAAAAAGGTAGTGCCAAAATCTCAGCATGGATTTTTATTTTTAAACTACAATGTACATGTATTACAAAATAATATAGTATTAGAATGAAAAATATGACTAGGATAAATAATAATTATTTAAAAAATCTGTAAAATATTTGATTGCCAACAAAGACATGTTAAAATGAAAGACTTGTAAATTAAAAAAAATAAATGCATCTAAAAGCATCCAATAAAAAGGATCATATAAAATCATAAGCTAGCAATCAATCGATTGATTGGATGAAGAAAGTGTTGTCCAGTTTTAAATCTAGTTTTTATTATAAAACATAACTTTAAAATTCCTTCAGATTATAAGCCAGAAAACCAATCAAAATACATACATTTGTACTAGCAAATAGATTAAATATATTTTACCACTATGCATATATTTTTTCGAACTACTGCAATCATATATTTTGTATCAAAGCACATTTTAAATTTTGTTCAACTATAATGGACTGTTGTTTAAACCAGATATTTTTTGGGTAACAAAAAGATCTGTGTTAAACCAGATTAATGAGTTTAGATATTGATTACACACAGTGCCCTGCATTATATTAAATTAGTATGATTATACTAAGCGCTAACTGCAGTTATATAAGCATGACTAACAATCATAAAATCTATCAACATTTTGTGGCAATTCTAAACATGCTCTAGTGGTGTCGTTAAATAAAACAAACATTACAATTTTAAACGAAGAGAAAAAATGTTGTTTTTTGAGGGCCGAGGTTTACCTCACAAAATGGTGATTGATTTTGTTCTTGTCTGTTTAATGATAGCAAAAAACAATAAATATAAACAAAACTGTGTTCTTTCTTGACACATTTATAAACATGGGTCCTATAAATTTATTTCATAAAACATTTGAAGCAAATATAGTCTCCATTTTGTAAAGACATCTACTATATATGTATATTTTGTCATGAAACTACTAAACAAGGATTATTATTTTACATAAAATTAAATATTTAAAGAAAGCAGTTTGTTATTAAATCAGTGCTGATGTTATGACATCATTTCAAATGTATCATAAGAAAATTTTATTCCAGGCAAAAGCTAGCAAATCCTATTCAGTGAAGAAAAATGTATTATTCTTCTAATTGCATAGAAACTAATTACAATATTGTTAAATTCATCATCAATAACTATAAATAAATATGACCATATTACAAAACCAAAATATTACCGGTACCAGGATTGGTCAACATGTAATGTTTAGCATTTAGATTACTTAACAATTTAATTTCAACAAGACAACAAGTGATTTAAAAAACACTTTCTTACAAAATAGAAACCAAAAACCCCCACTTCCTTACAAAAATATTTCTACACCATCAATAAAAGCTCTGCTTATAAACTCTTAAAAACGACTTTAATTACAACTTAACAAAATGTTATGTGAACTTTAACCTAGTCTCAAACTGGACAGACTAACACATGGATGGATCAAGTTTCACTTTAGGCCTCATAATGAGCACAATAAACATCCTATAAGTCTTAATTGAAAATAAATAAATCCACAGTATATCAATGTCAACAGTACATAACATAACAACAAACTGATTTCATACAACCAAGTGTATCTCCAATACAAACAGAAACAGCCATTTCTATGTTATATATTTGAGTTCTCTTTCAGTTATTTAGTTTAAGCCATTAACCAACATGATAATTAATCTGCTATATAAACTTGTGTACAGGGAATTAATATCACACACACACAGACAGACACACACACACACACACAGACACACATAATAGATTATGCCTAATCAAGACAGAATCATCTGGTGATGGTTTGCCTCTCTACAAGTTTCTTGAAGATGCCCTGAGGTATTTGCATGAGATCATTGTAGCTTCCGATCTCTGCAATGCGTCCATTGTCTATAACAGCAATCTGGTTGGCAGTTTTGATGGTGGAGAGGCGGTGGGCAATGGTTATCACTGTTCTGTTTTCCATCAAGTGTTCAAGGGCATCCTGGACGAGGAATTCACTCTCGGCATCAAGTGCACTACAAAAATAAAATTAATGTATTATCACATAATATACTCTAATATCTGCCTGAGTGGCCACCTTTATAAAGCAACCACACGTCTTATTGATCTTGTTAGTTGACATGGCACTTACAATTTCTATAAAATATAACTACATGCAAAAATATAAAATTTCAGTAGTCTTAAAGGAATAAGGTTTCCATGATGATACTAGAATTGTAAGACCTATGTCTTGCCTTCAAAAATAAAAACCTCACTGCTTGCAAGTAATTAAATAAGTAAAGTTTGTTTTATTTAACAATGCTACTGGAGCACACTGATTTTTTATCTTATCATCGACTATTGGATGTGAAACATGGTAATTTTAACACATTTCTTTAGAGGAAGCCTGCTGCTGCTACATAGGCTACTCTTTTTGATAAGCAGCAATGGTTCTTTTATACACACTTTCCCACAGATAGGACAACACATACCACAGCCTTTGATGAACCAGTTGTGGAACCACTGGTTGGAATGGAAAATAGCCCAAATAATGCTAATTCACTGAAATAATCAATTTGTGTGAAAAAATGGCAATATTTACATTTTATTTAACTTACCTAGTGGCTTCATCAAGAATCAAAATTTTAGGATTCTGTGGAGAAAAAAAAATATATATATTGTAAATTAGTAAACTTTAAAAACAAAATTCACTGTACGTGTACTATATAATTCAATATATACGAAGTCAAAAAAATAAATTCACAATCTGAAATTTGAATAATGTCAATGAGTGTTAAAAGCAGGTACTTTTCAGCAATAAATATGGTATTGGCAATATCAACAGTCCCATCTAAAGCCCATCACAGCCTACGTGACCCAATCCATACTACATGCACAGCACCAATAAGGCAAAAATGGGTTTGCACGTGCCACTGATCACGTGACTACAATAGCACACAATCATATTTTCATTGTTACTTGCTCACAGTAGTCTCACGCAACAAAGAAACACACTGAAACAAATTTTTTGCATCAGGTTTTCCAATGACACGACTTACAAATGCCATGTTGTGAACATGTTGCACATGGGAATGTCAGTAGGTTACTTTGCAAGGATGTTTCGTTGCAGTTGATGGGCAATTTATGATCTGCAGATACGAGTACAACAAAAGGGTCACCCATGACCGGGTAGACCATGTGTGACGTCAAAGGCAGATGACTGTCATATTGTGTTACGTCACCTCTGCAATCATTTCAAGACAGCTACAGCAACCACGAATGAACTTTTCAGATGTTGGGTGTACTCACAAACAATCCAAAATTGACTCAGAACCACTCGCCTTCATGGATGAAGCCCATATGTTGGACCCATTTTGACGCAATTTCAACGCAGACATCTATGTCATGAGGTTGAGGGTGCACATGGAGGACATACATGCTATTGATCCTGTGATTTCATCAGATGACCCCCACTTGTGAATTAGCATTTTTACTGCTTCTGGTTTTGGCAAATGCTGTGGGTGCATTGAACAAATTTTTACTCAACATTTATTCCTATTCTTTCTTTGGATGTCAAACAATTACAAAATACCTTATTCAACACGTTCTTCTGTCACATTTGCCAATTAGCCAAGATGAAACCGTTGTGAAGTTTTTAATTTGACTAAGAATACATGTAGTAGTAAATAACAAAATTAAATAAATCATAATTATAAACATCGTGAATTAAAAAATAATAATTATAAAACAATGTAGCAGAGTATTATGTTAAAATCATTTTCTCTTTTTGAGAAGGATCTCCCAGAATCTAATTTTAAAATTAATTATGCATGCTGTTATGGTAGAAATAACCTTTAATCGTGAAACCAATAAATAATAACACCAAATGATATTTAAAATCTAACAAATTTATTTTACAGTAAACACAGTTAAAATAC
>JAUTWP010113497.1:0-11714 GCA_033042655.1 Cyathermia naticoides
ATGATTACAACTGTATGGGATTTCCTCCATTAAAACACGCACGCATGCACAATCACACACACGCGCGCACACACACACACACATACACTTTTAAAACATTTTAATAACAAAATACGCAACTAACAAAACTTAGAAAGTTTTTAAAAAATGGGGGGAAACATCCTCTATTTTTATTTTTTGGGGGGGAATCGTCTTTGGGGGGAAACGTCTTGTGGGAATAGTCATACAACCGTTTAGGCTAATGAAATTAGATAACTTGTTTCTCGTCAGTCATTTTATGAAATTTGGGGAGGTTTTTTATTCATTATTTTTAGTAAGGACAAATGCATCCCTTACAAACTGCACAAACCTCCACCTTTAAATAGATTTTTTCTCCAGATATTGTGAATAATACTCACTAATAACCTTTTAGCAAATGCAGATGGGGCGAAATGCCGAAACGAAAATGTTCTTTTAGGGTTAGTTTTTGTCGGATCGTTCCGATTTTTGTGTGCAAAATAATGACATTTTTTTATGCGGGGCCAAAATCGCATGCGGGCACTGACGAGAAACTTGTTATCAAATTTCATTGGCCTTAGTCCACTTTCAAAATTCAAAAAAGTTACCAGTGTTTATCATCATGTTATCATCGTCTATTGGATGTCAAATATATTGAGACACATACATTTAGAGGAGAACTGCTGTTACCATATAGGTTGCTCTTTCCGATAAGATTTATTATACTGTATGCACTTTCCCACAGACAGGACAGCACATACCACATCCTTTGATGAACAATTTGTGGACCACTAGATGGAACAAAAAATGGGTCCACTGAGAAGGTTTGATCCAGTACTTCACAGGTGGATATGCTACCAGTAAGCCTACCGCTTCAGCTATGTCTGACACTCTGCACTTTCAAGTTTCATTTTCAAATGCTTCATAATTACAATTATCATATTTCGTTATGCTTATATTTATAATAAATACCCCCAAAATAATGATAATTAACCACAAACTAAAAGTAGAATGGAATATATGATCACACTCCTTATTTCTTTTACATCTGCATAGATATATTTCAGTATTAATTACCATATTATTATTAACAGACTCCATATAACTTATAAAGTTCTAAGTATTTCTTTCTGGCTAAAGAAAAACGTATGTTTGAGGAAAGCCAAACCTTCTCTAACTTTATTTTCCAAATAAAATCATTTATAGGTAAAAAAAAAACAATGTTTGTACATTGTGGTCTTTAGTAAAAACAATTATTGATAATTTATTAATATAAAAAAGTTTTAAAAAACCTTCCTACCGTACCTATTTTACATTTGGCCGAAAATTCAATTTTTCTCCCTATTTCATTCTGGCTGTTGTTCAAAACCAGACTAATTTATCATGTAAACTTATAACATGGATATATATGAAATACTATACATGTAGATTGATATTATTATTATTGTTTTTGTAGGTTATGTGTTTTGGACCCTGTTCCAAGCACTGGCGCCAATGATTTGGTTTTATCCGCTCAACGAGCTGGAACTCACTGGATATGAAGGTTTTGCTGGTCTCTGGCTGACACCCATTATCTGTGTTATTCCAGGCATCTTTTCGCTGCTACAGAATCGATGGTTTCTTGGATTTTTACGTCTTGCCTCGTTAGTTGGTTTAGTTTCATTCCAGGCCCAAGATACCCTGTCGAGACTAATTGCTTTGTCAGCCGGGTGTGGAATTTCAGCTCTGTTGATGACTGCCTGCATCTGTAGCAGAAGTCCGAGAATAAGGTGACACAGAGCACAATTTTAGAGTAACAAATTAAAATGCTATATAGGGACCCAGTTTGCATATATCTGAAGAGTCCCACACCAATTCATTTATATCTACTCATTGCTACAAAAAAAAAATCAAAGGAAAGTAGAGAGGCCTACCATCGCCTATGTGATTTAAATGTTTATCAAGTACTGGATTAGTCTACAAATTGTCATTGTAATTTCTAGTAGCCTTTAACCTTGGACAATACTGATTGGTTTGAGAAATAGAATAATACATAATTATGTACTGAATACATAATTTATGACTACACTTCTAAAAAGGAAAAAATATAACACTTGCACGCACGCATGCACACACTCACACACACACACACTCACTCTCACACACACACACTCTCTCTAAAATATAAAAATTTTGCTTCACAATTAAAAACAATGTAATGAAGATAATTTTGTTTAATGTTTTTTAACTCTTAATATGGAAAATAAATTATATGGACAGGGAAACTCCAACTACAGTTGAACATTTTTTACTTTGTTTTGTCCTGTTTTGTCATTACTATTATAGACTATTATAGACTCTAGATTAACCTGATTACAAAGATTTGTCTTTTATTTAGATCTCAGTTCTACTGGAGTTTGATGCTTGGACTGTTTGCATTCCTAGCAAGTCGTATCTGGTTTACATCATTTGTTCCGGCTTGGTGGACCAACCAGTCTAACACAATTGTTATTTCATTGGCTGTTTTGGCAGCTCTTGACCACATTATTTCAGGTAAGGGGTCTAAATTATTCCCATTTTGGTTTTAATACACAACATACAGAGGTGGGTGTGGGAGGGACAAGGACAAGGAAAATGTTTTATGTGCTTACATCACAGAACAAGTGTTCTAGCACGCCTCTCGTGGGCACAAACTCAGAGTTGTGGGAGGGCTTGAATGCCTGTATTTAAACAAGTTTAAAAGTATTATTAAAATGTTAATCCTAAAAATGAACATTTTAACTTTTAGAACTTTTTGAAGAATACTTTTTGATGGGTAGATGTGGATTTTGAAGTTTGTGTCATCTATGAATAAGAATTTTTTTCAAGCAGCAGGCAGATACATTTCTATCTACTGTTGGTTTAAATGATCATACACCATAAACAAAACAAACTTTACAGTCATGTATGTTTTCATGTTACTACTTTGATTCCTGCTTTATTTTGAACCATAAAGGCTGATACGCATATATGGTATTAAATTTAATATGTGTGTTACTATTATATAATATCTTACATATTGCCTTTAAACCTCTCTCCCCTGAATTCCACGGCTAATTTATTTTTAATGCTGCAGTAAAATCTTATATATTCTGCGGTTGAAATTAAGGAATTCTGCAGCATATTCTGCACTGAAAATCGTAAATTAGGAGGCAATTAAAACAAATCCCAAGGCTAAAAAGTGTGAATTCTGCACATGTTCTGCATGAAAATGAATTTTCCACAGATGAAAAACTATTCTGCACAGTGATGTAAATTCTGCAAATTTTTCTGCGTCCACGGAATCGCAGAATTCAGGGGGGATTGACAGACTACTGTAAACCGTATTAATATTGTGACATGTTTATTTCGCGAATGCATACCTCAGCGCATGTTCGCGACGTGTAAATTTCGCGAACGACCGTTGACAGCTGTAAGCACACTTCAAACTGAAAAATAGTGCGTACTTATTAATTTCATGACCTATGGTTGGATGCGAACAACGCAAAATTTATACGCACACATTTTTTTCACGGTTTACAGTATACATTTTAAAACACATCTACATAATTTCTGACTGGAGGCAACATTGTGATCATTTCGTTTTTTCTTTTTATTTGACCTTTAAACTTTGTTTGCACTGCAGGTGATGATGATGTTGAAATGAAAGCGGTTTCAGTCCCTCGTACAGATAGACCATACTGGCTGCCTGCTTCTGTCGGTTTTGGCAGTCTCCTTTTTGTGACTTGCTGGTGTTTTGGAGAAGTATCCATCATTTCAAGATGGGTTGTTAAGGGTTACCCAGATAATGGACCCTATCCATATCCCTGGGGGTAAGGAGATCTTTATATCTAGCTGTAATGTTAGTTAATTTATATTAAATTCTATTATCTTTTACAATTTATAAACATTTTTTTTTAAATTAGGCCAGTATTTTTGTATTTTTCGGTTTACAAACCGCCGACGTAAATTTTGCTCAAAATGAAAAAAAAAGTTATATTTTTCACTTTTTTTTTTTTTTTGCCGACGACTTCCACAGATAGCTCTAATGAAAAAAAAAGTTAACATTCTAGTTTTGTGCAACTGTCCTATCGGTTAGTGTGTGAAATAACACTAATTTTGTCAATAAATATACCTTTGTAGATACGTATTGTTATTTAATATTTCATCAATCGCTCTCTTTTGGTCCGATTCGGTATTTCTATGCACCACGCGGTTGCGGGAATAGCAGCGAGACAAAATGGAATACTCTGGGTTTTTTTTGGGTTTTTTCCCTCTTTTCCCTCTGCCTACCTTTGTGCGCTAAAGTTCTTGTTTGTAAACCTAAAAATAAAAAAATACTGGCCTTAAATGTATTAGTATATAAAATGATCTACATAAACTGAGTCATTTTAAAGTTGAGATTTTCGGAGTGGGGCATAGATTAGCTCAAGCAATAGCATATATCTGCATGTGAAGCAGTCTTTGAATTAATCCTCATTGGACACATTTGCAGTTTGAGTTCTTTTCCATTCCAACCATGGTATGTGCTGTCCTGTCTGTTCTTTTCTTCAAAGAGTAGCTTCTGTGGCAACAGCGGGTTTCCTCTAAAAGAAATGTGTGAAAATTACCATATGAATGATGCCTAATAGCTGCTGATAAGATAAAAATCAATGATTTTCTTTTCTTTTTTTAATGATGCCACTGGAACACATTGATTTTTATCTTATCATCAGTTATTGGACATCATATGATCATTTTTACATATTTTTAGGAGGAAACCCGCTGCCGCCACATAGGCTACTCTTTTCAATAAGCAGCAAGGGATCTTTTATATGCACTTTTTTATAGACAGAATAGTACATACCACAGCCTTTGATGAACCAGTTGTGGACCACTGGTTGGAACGGAAAATAGCTCAAACTGCAGCTGGGTTCACTGAGAAGGATCAATCTGACGACTGACCACTTCAAATGCGGGCACACTACCAACTGAGCTACATCCCGCTCCCTCTTATAAAAAATGAGATTGGAAGAGGTATTCAGCTTGCCATTAGTGAAGATATAAAACTGACATCTAATGTACAATTATACATTATATATAAAAATAGATTTTTTTTAAATGTATAAGATAAAAAAAAATCATTACCCTGACTGCAGCATTACAATATATTTCTAGTACCAGTACTTACTGCGAGTAAAGAAAAGCACTACTAAATATGTTTTGTTAACGTAAGAAGTGAATTTTGTCTATATTTATCAGCTAAGTTTACTTAAAATATTTAATTACAACATACAACAACTTAATTGTTCTATCTAATCCCTTATTGGAAAGAGTAGCCTATGTGGTGGCAGCAGGTTTCCTTTGAAGAAATGTGTAAAAATTACCATATGAATGACATCCAATAACCGCTGATAAGATAAAAAAAATCAATGTGCTCTAGTGGCATCGTTAAACAAAACAATCTTTACTTTCTTTTGTTCTATCTACTATTAATGAATTTCACAAAGATTAAAAAAACATAAGAAACACCAATGTTGCTGTTTCAAACAATTCATTCATGTATTTATACATGTTGTTGTCCTGGTTCCATGTTAACTCCTAATTAAAAATGTTCTGCTGTCAAGACTAATTGCTTTAAGGTGTATGCATCACGTTTAAACTGTTCTTTTTGACAATAAAGAAATTACAATGAAAGATACAATACATTTAATGCGTCATGCTGTCATGTGGATGAACTCGCTGTCATTTGGATGAACTGACTGTTTTTTTCAGAGCTACAATGACGTCAAGTTTTATGTTTTTTCCAATGCAATAAGGTAGCAGATTACAAGATAATATTGTGCGTCATAAGCCACAGACATCCTTGTATGTGGTACATACAGTGGACTCATCTAAACCAGCATTTGTTTAATCCACATTTCTAGGTAAACCAGCACAATTTCAAACTCCCACCTAGCTACTAACACTGGATAAAATCTGTCTACACTGGTACACTGTCTACACTGGCACTCTGTCAACACTGGCACTCTGTCTACACTGGTACACTGTCTAAACCAGCCTATGTTATTGGTCCCAAGTGAATGAGGTTTAGACAGGATCGACTGTACATAGAACAGCTGTGACCAGTCAGAATGGCCACAAATGATGCCCTGGGAATAATGTCCTCTCCAGCTTCCTTCCCAATGTACTGACCTAGCCATACATAATAATTATATCTACCAGGAAATACTTATCTCTGATGTATCACCCTCCCTCACAATGTAATCAATTACTTCCTCGTTTCTTAATTAACCTATACTTCCTTGCAGGATACACACAGACTATAAATTATCTCATTATCATCCAGTGGATCATACAATGGGTACTACTTGAGTGTTGTTAACAAAAACAGGATATAACACAAGTTGTGTGCCATGCGTAAAGATTGTCAACTGTCAAGTATGGAATGCATCATTAATAAAGGAATGATCCGTGCTACGTTCACACGGTTCACCTCAATTCTGATGGTTTGACCCGATAGATTACCATAAAACAGTTCAATTTTTATTTTTACAGAAATGTGTCAATTTGTGAAGATTATTTTCACAAATTTCTGCCAAGTATCACTATTAAACTTCCACACAATGTTCAAACAACTAACAGCTTTCAATTTATTTATTTTTGTTACAAATTAGGCAAAAATTATTTCCTTCGTAAATCATTTCTAGAAGAGCCTGTTTAGGGAATGTTGTGCATAGGAAGTTCAATCCACCCCTTATTTTCTGACTAATGCACTTGTGGGCAATTGTCCCCTATTGTTTGAATGATACACCTGTGGGTTATTGTCCCCTATTTTCTAAATGATATGCATGTGGTCTATTGTCCCCTGTTTTTGGGATGATACACCTGTGGGGTATTTTAGTGAAATAAATGCCAACAATGCCAGCTAATAGCCTGTAGCCAGCAGAATGAGTAATAAATAGTGGTTACTGTAAAGCAAAGCAATTCTTTACTTCAAGTCTAACTGCCACATCATTAATCACCTCATAATGAGCTTCAGGACATTACAGATACTGTATACAACAAACTTACACTTGTTTATTTATGTTTAAACAGTTACGTTCACATACACAACACATTGGTGGGAAGGAAAGGAATGTTTATTTAATTACACCTAAAACAAAAATACATCAGGCATTTGAAAATTGTACAAATTATCATTTTGTTTGTAAGTCTGTTTTTTGTAACTCATTTTTTGTTTATGAAGTAAATTATTGTCACTGTTCACATACACATATTTTGTAACACAAAATAAAATAGGTAATAGGTTATCTGAATATTCTTTTGAACAACTGATAAAAGTATTATGCAAATATTCAATTCTCAAAGCCCTGCACATCAAACATATGGAACCAAATTTATGAAGTTTTTTTTACAATACAGGAAAACAGGCTTCATAAATTTGGTCTAAAGAAAAAAACACCATATTATGACTCTTTTCTTCAAGTCTGATATACTAGCTTTGGACCACTGTATGGAATGGGAAATAACCATCAGCTCAGATGTAATGATGATGGTTTATAAACACATATAAATGTAGTTTGTTAAATATGTACAAATACAACAGCACTGAGGTTATTTTAAAATAATATCTTCAATTTGTTTGTTTGTAGATTGGCTATCATCTATTGATATTGAAACTAAGAATCATTTCCCATATTTAAAAGAGAAGAACCAGATAAATTCTAAAAACTCCCCAGTTAAATAAAAATAAAATATGTTTTAACTTTATAAATATGCAAAAAGACAGTCAAAACATTGAATAAATTGGATTTAAAATATAGCAATAAACAAGAATATATTGACAACCAGTGAACCATGGTACACTATTACAATAAGACAGACTTATTGTAATTGCATGAAGTTTTTATCAGCTGCAGTCATTCCTACCTAATTCAATTTATTAGCTTTCAACTAGGACAATTATTTATTGATTGCAATAAATTGCTTAGTAATTGTGTTTGACAGTGCCCATGCTGATCCTACCATTAGCATGGGAGTCCAGCCAGGAAAGATTAAGTTGGACAAACTGTGTATTGCTGTAAGCAGACAAACTGTGTATTGCTGTAAGCAGACAAACTGTGTATTGCTGTAAGCAGACAAACTGTGTATTGGTGTAAGCAAGCCACCTGTAGAAGAGCTGACTGATGGGTACAAGAACTGCTGGCAACACCTGTCCACTGCAATATCCAAGCAATTGGATTTAGTCTGACCACATGACCTTAAAACTTAAGTAGTCTTGGCATGAACGCTCTTGTGAGCAGTCAATTAAGTCAAATCAAATTGAAATGATAACAACTGAATGGTAAAATTAAAATCAATCTACTTTAAAAAAAACTTTTAATAAGGGCCCTTAAGCTCCACTCCAGTTTAGACCATCTACAAAACACCCATTAGAATTGCTCTCTATTCAAAATATTTGTGTTTCATTTAAAATATAAAACATTTATATCAAATTCCATAGAAATAAATGCAGAATTAAGAGCAAAATATTCCAGCTAGGAAATTTAGTGTCAAATAAAGTAAATATGTTCACTGATCTCTAAAACCTATATATAAAATATTAGATACTTTTTATGAAAATAATTATTTTATGTTACATTATAATATGTGTATACAAGTATTGCGATGTTTCTATCCAAATAAATGACAAGATTACAGACATGACAACATCACATATTTTACTGTCCAGCTTGTCAAGTCATATAATTATGTATGTGCATAATAAACAGCTACATGTACCAGCTATATAGTCCATCCTATATGTATATCCCAGTAGTTATAACTGTAACAAACCTTCCATTGGGAACGGCCCCTGGGTGTGCTTGAACAGTTATCTGATGGAAGCATGAAAATACATTTACCTGACCTGACTTATTGCTAAATAGGTATCTGCTATAACAGCCTGGCTCTGAACATGGACGTTAAACACCATGACCTGATAACAAAATTTCCTGTCCCGGATGCAGTGGATGGATAGAACCATAAACAGCACCCGGGAGAGGCATCTGCAATAACAGCCTGACTCTGAACAATAGATGTTAAAAAACATGACCTGACCTGACCTGACCTTTCACAAAATTACCCATATTTAGTTTTATATATCATGTGTTATGATAATTTATAAATCAGTTTTAACAGGTACATGTACTTCTATTAATAAGTATTACATGGCTGTCTCTGCTGAGAACTCCCTTCCAGATCAACCATGGAATAAACGTCTCCTTTTTCTTTAAGCTGGGGAAATCCCTCCTTGTGGAACCATGGTTTGAATATATACTTTTGGTCTGTGAAGAAAATCACTTCATGAGAAACCATAGTTTATACATCTCCTTCTTCTCCCAAGTTGAACCAATCCCTTCATGAGGAAACGTGGATTTATCATCTTTTTTTTCTCCAAGTTGAACCAATCCCTTCCTGAGGAACCTGGAAAAGATGAACATTATTAATGACTCAAAGATAAATAAAGCTTTTAGCCATTTTTACATTATTCACAATGTATCCCATGTAAACCCAACTACATGTATTGTACTACAAACAAAATAAGCTGAAGAACACAGTGAAAGCATGTAAACTTATCTACATGTATTGTACGACAGACAAAATTACCTGAAGTACACAGTGAAAGCATGTACCGGTACACATATCTACATGTACGACAGACAAAATAAGCTGGTGTATGCAGTGAAAGCATGTAAATCTATATACATGTATTGTACGACAGACAAAATAAAAAGCAAGTAAATTTATATACATGTATTGTACAACAGACAAAATAAGCTGGTGTATGCAGTGAAAGCATGTAAACCTATCTACCATAAAAAGAAATATCCTCGCTGGAAATAGTCATGCGAAAATTGCAAAATCAAAATTGCGACGTGAACTTAATTCCCTGCATAAATAGTTCCCTATGGTGTGCTAAATGATTTAGCAATATTGTCCCTTTGGTATAATGCGAACATTTTCCCTGTGAATTACCTTGTTAGAGGTAGCAATTGCGAAATATTAGCACGTGAAAATATTTCTTTTTACGGTACATGTATTGTACAACAGATAAAATAAGCCGGTGTACACAGTGAACCCATATAAATCCAGATACATGCATTATAAGACAGAGAAAATATGCTGATCTATATACAGTATACTCATTATAAACCCATCTGCATGTATTGTGAGACAGACAAACTAAGCTGCCGTACACGAATGCCAGATTAGACACAACTAATTTTTAAGTGCTTTGAGTTAAGTTTTAAAATGTTAAAAGATGACAAGGCAACGTGATATCTTCAATCAAACTCTCATCACATTGATTAATGTCAAATTCTTGTCACTTGTCTATTCCACTGCTCTGAAAATAATTACCAAGTAATAAAAGAAAATTAACTTTAATTTGTTTAATACACTGGACTTCGGTTGAACAGAATCCCTGTGGGACCAGAAAAATTAAATATTCAGCTCTGACAGTATTTGTGTGCAGATTCGAAGGGAGGTGAGTGGGAGGGTGAGAGAGGAGGAATGAGGACTGGTTGTGGAAACACCATTATTTTCTCAGAAATAAAATATCAAAATGTCAACATATTAACAATATCATGGTTTTTTTTCTAAACTCAACTGCATACCACATTTGATATATATATATATAATTATATATATACAGTGCACTCTGTCCAAACCGGCATCTGTCTAATCCAGAAATCTGTCTAAAGTAAACAGGATAAATTTTTCGGTCCCAAATTGACTTAAACACTAGAAAAACCCTGTCTAATCCATCACTCTGTGAAAACCAGAATATTTTTCTGGTCCCATAAGATCCATAAGTCCACTGTATATGATAACCTTTTTAATACCCTTTTTTGTGAAGTTCTAGAGAGACAGTCACATTAGAAATTGTTTTAGCACACAAAAAGGTTTGATTTCAAATTGTCGTGTCAATTTTGTAATAGCATGAACTATATCTTGCAGTGATGTCAAGTAATTTTAAACAACAATGGAACAGAATGCAAGCCACATTAATGAATGGAGGTTATACAAACATTCAACATAAATGATATTGTTATCAGTGGACACACATGTACATGTAATGAAATCTGCCTGTTGAATACATCGCTCACTAATTAATCTTCATGCATGTTATTTTAATATACACACATGTTCACCATAGTCTAGACATAAAAGAACCTCTTTAAATCTCAACATAAAACATAAATAGTTTTACTATTTGTCCAACTACAGAGCTAATTTATAGTTCAATAAAATATCTGAAATGGACAATAAGTCGTGTGTGGTGACAAGGAAACTCATTTGTCTGTGATCCTATGTGTAACAGCTGGGGAAGTCCCACATACAAAAGTAACAGCTGCTTATCAGATTGATTTGAAATATCAATGTAATACATGGATAATTTAAGCGAACTTTCTGTACCCACCATTTCTAGCACTGCAGTACATATGTATTGCTTTTTTTTTTCATTGTACATTGCACGCATAGCAAACTAATGAACCATCACTGAAATTATTTACTGTATCACCTCAGGTTGTGTAACACAACTATACAACTTCAGCGGGAGCGGGCTGTAGCCGAGACCGTAGCGCGCCTGCCTTTGAAGCATTCGGTCGTCGGATAGATCCTTCTCAGTGGACCCAGCTGCTGTCTGGGCTATTTTCCGTTCCAACCAGTGGTCCACAACTGGTTCATCAAAG
>JAUTWP010113608.1:0-11713 GCA_033042655.1 Cyathermia naticoides
TGTTTTTTAATCATCGGCTATTGGATGTCAAATGATTTAACAACATCTTTAGAGTACATTGATTGTTTTTTAATCATCGGCTATTGGATGTCAAATGATTTAACAACATCTTTAGAGTACATTGATTGTTTTTTAATCATGGGCTATTGTATGTAAAAAATATGGTCATTCTGACACAGGTTACTCTATATAACAATTGTGGATCACTAGTCATTCAATAATTATGGTAATTTTGACACATTTCTTCAAAGAAAACTCGCTGCCACTACATATGCTACTCTTTCCGATAAGCAGCAAGGGGTCTTTTATATGCACTTTCCCCACATACAGGACAGCACATACCACGACCTTTGATGAGCCAGTAGTGGACCATTGTTCGATGGGAATAGTCACTAATAATATTATCATGAATGTATCCCAATTAGGAGCCAATATTATTATATTACATTTCCTATTTCAATAGGTGCACAGTGGCCATCTTGAATTTTCAAGGACAAATAATCAAAAGATCAGCTGTCAACATATATTTTTGGATTCAGCACCCTTAAATGATGATAGTTAAGTTGCCATATTATGCAAACATGCTTTAATATTTTACACAAAAGTATTTTTAAAGCAAAAAACCCCTATGATATTACAATGCGTACTCCCTCTAGATCCAGCTCTTATAGGACTACTTCAAACATTACAAAACTATAATTTGTCAATTTCTTAACATGCAAAATAAAGAAATAGCCACTAATATCATGAATGTATCTCAATTAGGAGCCGATATATTACATTTCTGATTTCAGCAGGTACATGACGGCCATCTTGAATTTTCAAGGACAAATAATCAAAAGAACACTGGCAACATATGTTTTTGGATTCAGCACCCTTGAATTATATAAGATCACTTAAGTTGCCACTTTAGGCACACACTTCCAAAACTGTTCTTATAATGCATCTTTTAAGAAATATAGTCCAGTCTACAATGGGAAAGTGCATCTATATAGAAGATCCCTTGGTGCTTATAGAAAAAGAGTAACCGTACTAGTGTAGCGGTAGCGGGTTTCCTCTTTTCTACTAATATTAACATCTGCCATGGATAGACAGCTTAGATAGCTGAGCTGTGTGCCCGTGACAGCGTGCTTGAAACTTATTTGGATGTAAGCACAAAAATAAATATAACTAACAAATGTTTTTGTATTATCAACGTATATTAGACGTCATTCATATTATGGTAATGTTGATACATTTTAGAGGAAACCCGCTGCCGCCACATCGGCTACGCTTTTTGATAAGCAGCAAGAGATATTTTATACAAATTTTCCCATAGACAGGACATCACATACCACGGCCTTTGTTGAACCAATTGTGGAGCACTGGTTGGAACGAAAAATAGCCCAAACTGCAGATGGGTCTACTGAGAAGATCGACGGACCCTTTAAAAGTTGAGCACGCTACCGACTTAACAACATCCCGCTCTAGTTCGATATAAGCACGAACATTAATATTGATCGGTTATATTTTAGTGTTTAGTTACATCCAACTAAGGTTCAATCAGGCTGTCATGGGCACTCAGCTCAGTTATCTGAGTCGCCTGTTCAGGTCAGAAGTTAATGTTAATGAGAGGAAACCCGCTGCCTCCACATTTAACTTCTTACAGACGACTTCGAGCGTGCTTGAACCGTAATTGGATGTAAACATGAAAATAAGACCCGGACTCGAATGAACTGATTACCGCCATTATGATCATACATACAACGCCACATATGTTACATACTTGATAGTAGTGTATGTAGATCAGTATACAGTGTTCGGCACGTGATCATTTTCCACAAAACCTTTTCTGGGTCGATTATCGAAAGTAAAACAAGAAAACCAAGTAAACCAAAATGGAAAATCAGAAAACACTGAAACCGAACCAGGGATTTTCATACGTGGTTGGAATTATTATGTAGTAGCATTTGTTTTTAGCAAATACTTATTATACCTACTTTCAGATCTGTTATAATTATTAATTACAGATCAAAATTAATTGCTGGTTCAATTTAGACATATGTTTGTTTAATCACGTAATATAAAAATGGCAAAATGCAATATAATAACCTAACAAATCCATATTTAATGTGCACTATGGAATCGTCCATCATGGCGGCAAATAATTATTGCCAACATCTGCATGCGCCTGACTCAAAGGATATTTTTGGAACAGATGAGAAGAAATAATATTATCACTTAAAATGTCGGCGGTAGATTACACCTAACAAAATTACCATATTAAATTAAAACCTTTTTAACATCCATTTACTACATAGACAAATCATGCAAAAATATACGTTCGATTTTTTGGAATTTCCAAACATCAATGTTTGTGTGATTAAGAAACGAAACGAAGAATTGGGAAATTCCACAAACTGTCATATCGTGAACGTATAGTCGCATGACGTGTAAAGAATTATTGATTACCTGTGATGTTACATTTGTAATAGCCATTGGAAATATGTTTGGGAACGTTTGTGGCACCTAGGCTCGTCATTGCACCCCCTAAATAGAATTTCTGGATCCATAACTGATATCAACCACAATACAGACATCGATTTGTACATTAGCCACGACAATAATGTTATTTACAACAAAACCAAAATTGCACTATATCCAAGAAATTTTATATGGTCTAACTTGACCATTGGCCCTAATAGGTATATAAAAACATTTCTCCTTAAATTGCAATTTTGACACATATGGGTGGGTGTAGTATATTTCACCCCTCGGTAACATGATACTAGTTTGTGTATTATTGTTGTAAATTTGGAGATATCGAAGATGAGTTTCACTGTGTATTATATTCTCCAGTGTGTTATGTATTAAAACATATAAATCCATCTATGTTCAAATTAGCACAGTTGCTAAGTACACATAAAATTAAAGATATGTGTAATTTATGTAAATGTCTATTGAATTTATATTTAAAAAAACTTATATTTTATTGTTACTTAGAGATAAAGTTGAATTGCACTTATTCTATTATTGATTATAAAAATGCTATTTTTATTTTACACCTTTCATTCGTTTTTCAGAATGTTATTTATATGTATTATTCTTCAGCAGTTATTGCTCAAAGTTTCATTAAAGACTTTATTAAAGAATTGAAAAAAGTAAAGTTTGTTTTATTTAACGACGCCACTGCAGCACGATTAATTTTTTTTATCTTATCAGCGGCTATGGGACGTCATACATATGGTCATTTTAACGCCTTTCTTTTAGAGGAAACCCGCTGCCGCCACATAGGCTACTCTTTTCTATAAGCAGCAAGGGATATTTTATATGCAATTTCCTACAGACCGGACAGCACATACCATGGCCTTTGATGAACCATTCGTGATGCACTGGTTGGAACGGAAAATAGCTTAGTAAAGAATTGAATAGTCACAACAATTATTGTTTAATGCATCACAACGAGGTTTATCAGGAAGTGTATTAGTATTATTATTATAATTATATGTGTGTACGAGAACAGATGTATAGTGATTGGTTATTGCAATACGTGATGTCTGTCAGTTATGTCATGTTGCTCCACAGCGATCTTCCACGTATCTGTCAACAACCTGAATTTCCGCGAATCCTAACTAAACCGAAAGTAGAGTAACCTGGATCAAACATAGATATTGCTATTACTCGGGAATCGAAACCAAGACTGCGTCATTTCAGCTGTAGTCTTTAAACAGACCACTGCTAGGTATAAAAGACATCGTTGCTGTATTACGACTTCAGAGCAACGTGCGTGGTATTGTAAAGAAACGTTGATTGCTACCTGTTCTATTTAAATCTACAACAGTAAAATACTCGCCGAAGCTTATTATTAATTTTACTGACAAACTGAATTTCAAACAGAAACATCATGGATATACTGCATGTTGAAAAAGGTCTATCCATTGCTAAAGACACTTTATCGTGTACATTATTTTCCATGGCAATGATGATCTTTTACAAGAGAGCGTTCAGAATCGAACAGTTGATTACCGTAACATGCTTGACATGCGTTGGAATTTTCTTGGACTGTGTTTATACCTTTGATTCTTATCTAATGAACATTTTACTTTCTGTTGCTTTATATGGTATTTACCGTATCCGCAACAATGGACTTGTGCCTATAAAGAAACCCGACTTGATGCTATTTTTTATCGTCTTTATGGATTCAAAGTTGAGCATGTTTGATCATGTGTTTCCGGTTACCTATTGGATGCGGATTTTCTTTTTTTCCATTCCACAACTGATCAGAAACCCGATATGGTTGAAGAACAAACTCCAGCATGTCCGGTCAATATTTGGACCCCTGTATATATACTCTATATATGTGTATATGCCAGAAACATCCATCATAACAAGTCTGTTAAAATATGCTGCTTTTGTTTTGTCATTTGCGGCTGGAGTTCTCAGTCGTCCAGACAACAGTGCCATCATGACGTCACTTGGATACAAGACATCATTCGCTCTTCGGAGATCAGTGCACCGGTCTCTTATGATCATGTCATTTGCTTGCTTTTGTTTGGTGACATTCATGGATTTGATAGACGTCAAAACGGATGTTTATTAAGCACATTGTTCACACAATTGATGTTGGTCCAACGAATGATCTAAGGGATCCGAAGAACACTTTCCAATAAAACTATTATTTTACTTGAGCTAAATAGTTTATGCAAAATAGCCTACGTGAAAATGAGCAAAACAGAAATCGAAACTCGTGTCGAAGGCCCCTTTCAAAATTATTGGATCAATCCATGTTATACACAATGTATATATTTTTTCCGTTCCATCCAGTGGTCCACAACTGGTACATCAAAGGCCGTGGTATGTGCTATCCTGTCTATGGGAAAGTGCATATTAAGATCCCTTGCTGCTTATCAAAAAGAGTAGCCTGTTTTTTTTTAGTAGCAGGTTTCCTCTAAAAATGTGTCAAAATTGTCATATGAATGACGTCCAATAACCAATGATAAGATAAAAATCAATGTGTTCCAGCGGCGTCGTTAAACAAAACAAACTTTAACTTTTTATAAGTTTTTTTCTACATTGTTATTTTTCTTATGTCATCCGTCATAATTGTATATTGCTTGTTTTGTTATTGTTATTATTATCTTGCCATTTGCTGTTTTATAAATATACATTGTTTTATAAGTAAAAGGTTTATCATTATCTTTTTGTTATATCCTCCGTCATAATGCCAATTGCTTTTTTGTTATTTTTATTATATTGCCATTTGTTGTTTTATAGGTAGGCCTATACGTTGTTTTATAAGTAGGTCTACTAGAATACGGTTAATAATTGTTTGACGCATTTGTAAACGGGACGAAGACCATGTTTTGCGACTACTGTGTATTTGACACCTCATAGCTGCTGATAAAAATATGTGTTGGGATTTCATTACAAAAAAACCATTCCTTTCTTTCATTGTGCTGGGGTGTCGTTAAACAAATAGTTCTTATCTTATCCTTTCTTTCGCATACCATTGTTTTCCACTCTTGCAGATATCTTCATATACATTCATTTCCTGCAAAATGCATATTATTCTGTTTATGTTAAATCCTCATTAAAGCTGTGCAGAATTAAGTGATCGATCGATTGATCGATCGGTTGGTTAATCGGTTGATTGATTGATTGGTTTATTTATTTGAACTGATTGATTGATTTGAACTGATTGATTGATTTGAACTGATATATCTTCATCTACTTTCTTATAATATATAGTAATTTGAACTAAAATAATGGGAAATGTTTTTAACTTTAATGGTATATTACATCAAATGTTTGAAATGTTTTTAACTTTAATGGTATATTACATCAAATGTTTGATGGATTTTGTTTTAGTTTTGCATGTTACTTTTGTTTTTGAAATAAACATATTTTAAATTTGAATTTTGGGATTTGTTAAAAACTAATAATTCTTTATTAGGCCTGTACGATCTACTTAGATTTGTGTTTATTTTAATTGATTTGTTTTTGAGGGGTATGGACGGTGAGTTATTTTTTGGTAAACACGGTTCCACAATAGCTAAAAACCAAAACAAACAAACGAAGTAAAAAAACTATATATTTCGTGAACTGGACTTAATATACATCTGGGTGGGTTTTTTTTTATCTATTCAGTGGGGTTTTTATCTGGGGTTTTTCTTCTGTATATTTTCTGGGGGTTGTTTTATTTTGGGTTTTTTATTGGGTCTTCTTTTATTTTAATTTAATTTATTTTTGGGGAGGGGGGTTTGTTGGGGTTTTATCTACATTGTTATAGGATACGTCCATGTTCATAAATTAACCATTGCCTTGGATCTCATTTATTGTTGCCACCAATCAGTTCTGAAGACTGTGTTTTTCAGTCTTCGTTACAGCTGTAAGGTATTATATTAAAGTCATACATTCCGCATAGAGAAATAACAACTCACAATAGTAAATAAATATAAGTAAATGCAAAATATAAATTAATATAAATAAATAAGTAAATAAATAAAAATGAATAAATAAATTTAAAAATGTTTTAAATTAAATTAATAAATTAATTTAATAAATTAAATTAATTATTTAAATCATTATGGTAACAGTATAGTTAATAAATACAAGTAAATAAATATAAATTCATTTAAATATACAGAAATAATATAAATAAATATATATAATAATCAAATAAATAATAATAAATAAATAAACAAAAATAATTAAATTAAATTGAGTGGAATGTTATCTAAATCTGCCATGTCTCTGATACAAATATACGTGATAATTAATCTAATGATTAATATCAATAAAATAACATTGATTTTTTTTTAAAGAAATCCTCAAAAATAAAATTATTTTTAAAATGGTAACTCACTTCAGAGGTGTGCAATTCATACATACAGCATACCATGGCGTGTAGTAAACCTTGTAACTTCTTCTGTTACCCTCTGAAGAACCAATGAAGAAATGACATTATCTCGGCGTACTCCTAATTTATGATGTCATGAGGTAATGACTGTTAAATGGTGGGTGATAGTCTGGGAGTAAAATTAGCGTAGACATATTACAGACTTGTAAATAATAAATTATCTCTAAAAATTAATGTGTACCATCAAAAACAAACATTTTAACGTTTATTTCTTGTTTCTAGCATCATAATGGAGGCCATTTTGATTTTGTGATGAATACCTATTCAACATCATAAATGGATTCTTTGACCCCAAAAGCATAGGATTACACCCGAATAATTATCCTAAGTGTGGTAGGAGCGAAGTAATTGGCGTGTATATGACATAGAACTATTTCGGCGGTCATCTTAAATTTCTCTCTTATTGTCGGGTTACATCATGAACACCCTCGTTTTTCTTCAATTGCAGATGGTCTACTAACTAAAAATGAAGAGAGATTCCGTTGCCCTTATTTGCACACAAAAACCCCTTCAGCTTCTGGAGTGTATAAGATAATTTTTGAAAGAGGCGGCCTTCTTATTTTATGTCAAATTTAGACCCTTTGCGTTAGCCCAGTTTGTTGTTCTCTCGAACAAATACTATAAGAAAACACCATAAAAAAATTATAGGAATTTGTTTTGGGTTTGCTCATTTTTTTTTCATTTTTTTTTACATATTTTGACCCTACTAATTATGCTACTACCGGTATTTACGATAACATTCTCAGTGGACCCATCTACAGTTTGGGCTATTTTCCGTTCCAACCAGTGGTCCACAACTGGTTCATTAAAGGTCGTGGTGTGTGGTGTCCTGTCTGTGGGAAAGTGCATATAAAAGATCCCTTGTTGATGTGGCGGCAGCGGGTTTCCTGTAAAAGAAATGTCTCAAAATTACCATACGAATGACGTCCAATAGCCGCTGATATGATAAAAAAAATTAATGTGCTCTAATGGCGTCGATACATAAAACAAACTTTACCCTTTACGATAAGCAACAAAAGATCAGAGTGAACAAAATACAGTTAAACCTGTCTTACGCAACCACCCCAGGGTGTAACAAAAAGTGGCCTCTTAAGACAGGTGGCTCCTTAATACAGGTTATGTTGCACCAAATTAATTGATTTGAAAGAAAATGAAGGTGACATTTGAAGAGCTGGCTGCTTATTAAAGGTGGCTGCTTTAGCAGGTTTTACTGTACGTTGCCTTGATTTACAAAGATGGTAAAACAGATCTAATTCTCTTCGTCCAAATGTAGTTACTGTTGAGTCGTTTAATCAACGGATATAAGGTGTCAAATATTATACAAAATAAATTTATGACATAATTGTCTTTGGAAGAAACCCTTTACCCTAACACGGCCTTTGTTGATCCAGTTCTGATTATATGAATCACTTCTAAGAATGGGAAATAGAACAAAGTAAAGTTTATTTTATTTAACGGGAACACATTGATTTTTATCTTAACATCGGCCTTTGGACGTCATATATAATTATGATCATTTTGACACATTTCTTCAGAGGAAACCCGCTGCCCCCACATATGCTACTCTTTTGATAAGCAGCGAGGGGTCTTTTATACACACTTTCACAGACAGGACAGCACATACCACAGCCTTTGATGAACTAACTGTGGACAACTGGATGGAACGAAAAATAAACCAAACTGAAGATGAGTCCACTAAGAAGGATCGATCTAACGAGCTTCAAAGGCGGACAGGATGAGATACATTCCACTCCAAGGGAAATAGAACAATGGATTGCACTGAGAGTCGATCCTAGGACAAAACAATGACAATACTTTATTTGTACACGTCACGGGACAACAGTTTACATAAACAGCCATATCTTGTTTTCAGGTCAGTGAGTCAATGTCAACACAATTTCCACGAAGCTTATAATAAGTAAACATTTCGACAGTATGTCAGTTTGAACTTCAAAAGTGAAAGTAGGTATATAATAGGTAATCATATTGAAAGAATGTCAGTTTGAACTTCAAAAGTGAAAGTAGGTATATAATAGGTAATCATATTGAAAGTATGTCAGTTTGAACTTTAAAAGTGAAAGTAGGTATATAATAGGTAATCATATTGAAAGTGTTTCAGTTGGGACATCTAAAACAAAAGTATAATTCCGGTAAACTATAGATTTCTCGAAGCACGACACGGGTTATCTCCACCAACATTAATATCTGTCAAGGACAGACGACTCGAAAAGCTGAGCTATGTCCCCAGGACAGCCTACTTGGACATTAATTGGATATAAATACAAAAATTTGTTTAATCAACCAACCAACATAATTTATACGGGATAATTATAATTATTTGCAATAATAGGTATTCAATATTATATCATATTATTTCAGCATTATATAGTCACTGTTTTTGTTGTTCCATAAAAATTAAATGAAAATGAAAGTATGATTTTACCAATACAGTATGTGTTGCGATGTTAGACTATACAAACAATAAAAAGTAAATTTTGTTTTATTTTACGACGCCACTATCTTACGATTTGTATCTTATCATCGGCCATTGGACGTCATTCATATGGTAATTTTGACACATTTCTTTAGAAGAAATCCACTGCCGCTACATATGCTACTCTTTTTCATAAGCAAGGGATATTTTATATTCACTTTCCCACAAGACAGGACAGCACATATCACGGCATTTGATGAATCAGTTGTGGAGCACTGGTTTGAAGGGATTATAACCCAAATTGCAGATGGATCCACTGAGAAGGATCGATCCGACGACCGAACGCTCCAAAGATGGTCACGCTATCGACTGAGCTACATCCCACTCGGCTTATCAAGCAATAATAGTAATACAGAACATTTATTGTTGAAAGTGAAAATAGCAGCGGCGGGCTGAGTAATAGCTGTTCTTAGAATGACAAACGACATGCCAGTAAAACATATGAAGGGTCCAAGGGAAGAACCGGAGATGTCACAAAATTTCAGTTCCAGAGTTAACTGCATGTGGCTCTTGCTTACATCCCATAGTTTCCAACCGTGATATGTTCCATGGGAAAAACCGGCTCAGTTTTGTACAATGTCAACGATTTCATTACAACGGTCAAGGTCAAGATGATCTTAGGGTCAAGATCGTGCAAAACGAGCTTCATCGTTGTCGGAAAGTTTGGAAAAGTTAATTTCAATCGTTTATATTTCAAAGATTTTCTCATATTTTGACTTCAAGCCGAAAAAGTCTTCATTTTCGGCAAGAAGAACCTAATCAAGGTCAAGGTCGAATAGAAGGGCCTGAATTCTGCTGCTGAATAGAATTTGATTGATGTCACAAAGTTTATGCAACTCAATAAAAAGTGTACAATGTTCAATACACGATGATTTGTCGAATTCTTGATTGGTGTCCATCGAAAGTCGAAGATTTCCGTCTGAAGGTGTATGTCAAGGTCGATCAGTCAAGGTCAAGGTCGATCCCAAAGGCACCAAAGTTGCTGAAGGAGAAGTATTGAAGTACATCAACATCATACACTAGTAGGTTTTGCACGCCCTGAATTACCAAATGTTAGTCAAGTCAATTTTGTTCCTTCGTTTTCTCGAAACAAAGCAAATGTGACATCTCCGGTTCTTCCCTTGAACCCTTCATATGCATACAGAGCCATTCAGCGCAGCATATGTATGCATACATATGAATACTTTTGTGTGTAGGAAAAGTAGTGTAATGTAGTGAACGCTAACATGTTAACAATATGACGTCATTCATAAAATAAGATGTAAAGCAGGTTGCTGCAGCTTTCGTCTTTCTAGCATGAGAAAAAACATCAAGTTAACTTCCTCTGTTATTTTTTCATTGGAATCTTCATTATTGCTAATATTGAGCAAACACTGTTTGAAAAGAACCAACACTAATGCTACTATGTGCCTGCCATGTTGGATTATGTTCGCGTACAAACTGTATTGGTACGGAGCCGTTCAATGAACCAATACGTATGCTATACATATTGTAGTGTAGTGTATGAAAAGTATTGGAGGTTGAACACAGCCCTGTTCAATGAACCAACACATATGCTATACATATTGTAATGAAGTGCATTAAAAGTATTGGAGGTTGAACACAGCCCAGTTCAATGAACCAATACGTATGCAATACATATTGTAGTGAAGTGCATTAAAAGTATTGGAGGTTGAACGCAGTCCTGATCTACACAATTTATATGATTTTTTTTAGCCCTAAATGTATTTTAGTTTGTCAAATAAACATTATTCCAAGGCTATTTTGTTTACTTTAACACTTACAGAATTGCACAGCCCCATCAGAATCTGTAAATCTTCATCATCACTTTCTGGAGCAAGAACATCATGTGTAGCATCCTTAAGAGACAGAAATGTTTATATAAATATAACCACCTATGGAATAATATATCTTTTTCTTTTATATAGTTATCCAAATTGTTTATAGAATACACCTTCCCCCATAAAGTTTGCATAAACTATTTAAATAAACACTACAGGTCTTCAGTTCATATTATGAATGTATTATTTTTCATAAACATATTAAGATACCAAAAATCAACTATAATTTATGCTGATCATAATTATATTTATCATCCATTAAAGTATTTTGTAGGAGATATCACTGGCACTATAATTTGTGATATCTCCTGTGATATCTCCGGAGGAGAAACCATGTCTGGTGAATTTTTCTTTCTTGAATAATTAAATTTACGCCATCATCAATACAGTTTAAACACATTTGTTTTGTTTCTTAACAGGCTTTTGTAACATTCAATAAGTTTCAAAGAAATGTTTACAATTATATATTATTGCTAATCA
>JAUTWP010113719.1:0-11712 GCA_033042655.1 Cyathermia naticoides
TTTGAACTTATGTAATTTTCAGAAAGTTCATGTTTTTATATACACTTTCCATAATTATAATCCTTGAAAGGAATTAAGACAACCAAAATAATACGGTTGTAATCCCTTTAATATAACAAAAAAAGATGGAAAAACATTTTTTAATCAGTTGATATCGATCAATTTACTAATTTCTTCATTTTGTTATGTTTCATTAACTTAATGAAATGTATAGTAAATTACTCGAGGCAACACCTCAACTTGACATAATTAACTGTTTTATTATTAGTCCCTTAATTTCCTGTTTTTTCACATGATTATAAAGGAAAAATTAACTGGCCGGATACCGTGTCAGTGTTTGATAAATATGTCATGCGTAGAGATTTTTCTTTCAGTTCTGCA
Organism: Cyathermia naticoides; assembly: GCA_033042655.1. Classification (NCBI taxonomy): domain Eukaryota; kingdom Metazoa; phylum Mollusca; class Gastropoda; order Neomphalida; family Neomphalidae; genus Cyathermia; species Cyathermia naticoides. Next base: position 382 of record JAUTWP010113719.1, read on the forward strand.
AAGAGCAAAACAAAACAGTAAATAACCCAGAAAACAGGAGAAAGAAATTGGGAAGAGGCGGTAGCTGGGAGCCAGGAGTCGTGAACTGATACCCAGGAGGCAAAGTTCGGGGTTAGTCAATGAACTGGAAATCAATGATGTAGTCAAAATGGGGGTGGCGGAGTAGGTTGTGAATGCATAGAAATCTGTGACCCCGGCTTACAAGTACTAGTAGGCCTATTAAAAACATAATTGACAATTTTGCAGTTTCTCGCCAAGTAATAATACTAAAAGGTGTGAGTTTTAAGTATTTTATGGAACTTGTTTCTTCTACCTCTGAAAAATCCAACGCCTACTGTTTCGCACGTTAAATTAAGTGCTAGTATTAGTAGGCTATTTAGTAATAAAGAAAACGCGCAATATTGATATTAATGTAATTTATCAGATTCTAGAGCTAAAATTAATATTAAGGCGCTAATAATTATAATTATAGGCCTATATATAATTTGTATCAATACTGATTATTAAGTTGAAGTACTCATTACACACTAGTTGCATACAATAGTATTAATATTAGACTACTCTGCTTTATTTCATAATGTATAAGTTTAAAATACAACAACCTTCGAAATACGACTGGTACATGTTTGACGATAATATAGCGGTGAATTCATGAATAGCCCAGGAAACCACGTGACCTGGGCTGAAAACGAGGCCGTTTGTTGATGTTAGCGATAAAGGTTTGATGGTAGTACACGCTTCGCTTCGTTCCCCGACACAACTCTACTTTTGGAGGGAATATTTACCACTATTCACGCAAATATGACTTTTCTAGGAATATGGATTCCTTGTTCTGGATTAAACTAACGTCGGTTCACGTTGGAAGTAGGAACTGTGTCTGTGGCGTGGACAGGTAAGCTCAGGTAGGCAGTCCCTCCCTCGAGTACCGTTGTTTGCAGCGGCCGATCTCTCCACCGTGTTTATGGTGTGAACATGGCCCTCGCTACCCTGTCGCTCCTGTTTGCTTGTTGTGTATTACAGGTATCACGCAACCTAGGCCTACTGCGGGTTGTGTAGAAACTCCATTCTTTATATTATTTTACTTTAGGCCTATGTAGTTTTTAGTTTATTGACATACAATGAGGATACAGTTATAACATAGGCCTACTAATATTATTTTATAGTAGCCTATTATTAAGTAGGCCTACTATAATTATTATTATAATTATAAACGTTTGCGTTGTAAAATGTAAAATTAATATTTTTAAAATGTTATTTTAATAATACGGGATTTTTTTTTAATCAATCATTTGTTATGATGTAAAAAATAAATAAATGATAATAATAGACCTGTTGTAAATTAACTTGAAGTTGTATTACAATCTTGATTTATATAAACAACAGTTTGTAAATATTTGTATAAATTATAACATTCATAGTATTATATTATATTAGGCTATAATACATTAATTATTTCATAAACAATATATAGGCCTAACATGAAAAAGTTAAATTTATATTATAATATTTATATGTAAATAAAATACAAAATAAATTGTAAATAACAAACATTATAAATATTCAGCTCTAAACAAACATGTACTAAATAAATGGAATTATTATAATTAAGTACTTTTCTTGACTCGCAACCTATTCCCAATAGAATTACATACATTATTTACTTGCCTTTATAGTAATTATAGGGTGTGAAATAAAAGGTATTGTGGTGCAAAAGTAAAACTTATTTCTAATTTACTAACTAGCTAAGTACTTTACTACACAGAATGAAAATTTTGAAACTTATTTGGCTTTAGCAATGGTAGGTGATGAACATTACTCTAATAGTAATAATGTAATATCTATACAAAATTGATATTTAATATTTTCCAATAATGACATTTAGTCCTATTAATTTTTAAAGTTATTTTCTGAATAGCTAGTTAATAATCTACATATATTATATCCATCCTTAATAATGTTCCGCTTTTCCCCAAAATTATTGAAAACATTATTATATTTTAAAATTTACATTTGTTATTAAAATTTAAAGTATGCTTTAGTGAATCATGACATTGAAAATGATTTATTGCCCACCATTATATTTATTATAATTTCAGCAAAGTAATTTATGTAATAAACAAAATTTATCAACAAAAAATAAACTACATTTTTTTGTTATCTTTCAAGAATCTCCTTTAGCAGATCATGCTAGTCGTTGTGTAAAACTTATACATGTATTTTAGTTTATTCTGCATAAATTCTGCATCATTTAAGTTTTACTTAAAAACAATTTCTGCAGAATCTTGAATACAAATTAATTATACATTTCATTAAAACTACTGCTGTTTTGTGTTTGGCACAAACCATGTTTCTTCAAGTTTACGGTTACAGTATAGATTCTTAATTTGAATAATAATGAATTCTGTGTTACTGCCAACTGAACGGTCTCGGTCCGGTGGTGTTCATGTACATATAATAATATGTAAGTCAATGTCTGAATGTATAGATCTAGATTGGATGCAATCCAATGACCAAATAATAAAAAAATAAAAACTGAAAAATATAAAAATGTAGCAAAACAATTTTGGATGAATTGAAAAACAAGAAATATAATTGTATTGTGCTGATTATTTAGGGTTCCTTGTAGACTTTTTAAGAATTGCATTCAGTGTATTTTGCCGATTATTTAGGGTCCCTCAAATGTAGACATTTTAAGAATTGCATTCAGTGTATTGTGCCGATTATTTAGGGTCCCTCAAGTGTAGACATTTTAAGAATTGCATTCAGTTCAGTCTATCTGCCTTGTAAAGATGGCTGAATACTGCATTGTTAAACTTCTGTACCAAATCCCAACCACTTTAGGTTCAAATTTAGTGTTAATTACAAATATAAGTATTGAACAACTAAATAAATAGATAACTTGTTTTTATACATCACCTTTGTTTCTTTGCAGTGAGAGTTGTCAACAAAGAGACTAACCAATGAGTTCACTGGATGCAAGTGACAGTCAGTGGACGTCAGCCCTGTCATGAACCAACCTGTCATCCACCTTGCATGATTTAGAAAGTATGTTTGTATCCTGACCCAGAGTATGAATGCAGTTTACAGACTGCCCTGGCATCTATGAGTATGACAGTGGTTTTATCAAATGGTATGATTTAACTCATGCATGGCATCTGTGACAGAAGTTGTATCCTGTGGTATGATTTAACAGCTGTACTGTCACACCATGGTACCTGCACTGCATGGACGTCGCCCTGCAGACAGGTGGTTGAGGTGCAGGGCATGGCACCTGGTAGCTTTATGTGTGATGTGGATGTCACTGTGCCGGGCAGAAGAGATGCAGGAATACACACAGCAGTTCCAGATTGAGGAGGAGAAAGGTGAATTTTTTGTTGGAACTGCTGGAGATGGGATACCAGACATCAGTCCCCCGTTTAATAATTTAATTTCTCCTAATGGTGGAAATACGATTCAGCGCTGTTTTCGTGTGGATCTGAATACAGGTAAAATTTGGACTATAGTACCACTAGATCGTGAAGTTCAGGAGCAGTACACATTTTATTTAGTTCCGACTCCGAGTGGCAGTTCTACTAATAATGCTGTTTTGAGGGTACTGATCAATCTTACAGATGTCAATGACAATGGTGCAGTGTTTAGTCGACTACAGGTAAAACCTATTCCAGAAAGTGCCCCGGTTAACATGAAGATTCCTCTTGGAAGTGTCACGGATAAAGATACAGACCAGAATGGCATCCAGAGGTGTGAGATCGTATCTGGAAATACAGGAAATGCTTTTCGATTAGAGACGAGGAAATCTGGAAGTTTTGAAACCATTTTGGATTTGTTAGTTAATCGGAATTTAGATTATGAAGTGACACGTTATTACCGTCTTGTCATCAAGGCTTCCGATGGAGGGATTCCTCAAAAGACTGGTACTATGGTGGTCAATATAGCAATACAGGATCAGAATGACTATCAACCCAAATTTAATCTTAGTAAATATTCAGCTCGCATTCCAGAAAATGCAACTGTTGGTACAAGTGTTTTGCAAGTGTTTGCAGAGGATCTTGATTCTGGTGAGAATGGAAAAGTGCGATATTCCTTAAATTATAATTCTGATCCTGAGAAGCACTTTGTTATCAATCCTGTCTCGGGTATTGTTCGCGTCAACAAACCACTGGATTATGAAACAAAACCGGAATTTAGTTTTGCTGTTGTTGCTAGTGATAATGGAACCAATCCGCAGTCTGCCAGTGCAGCTCTTGAGATTTTCTTGAAAAACATCAATGAAAACCCAGCAAATATAACTCTTACATTCCTGCAATCAAATAACAAAAGTGGGAGAATCCCTGAAAATGCTGCCAAAGGAACATACGTTGCTAGAATTTCAATCAGTGATCCCGATAGCCCAAATGATTTTTTTATTAATGCTACTGTAAGTTTGGTTGGTGGACAAGGAGTGTTTGGTTTGGAGGAGCAAAACAAAGTAGTGTTTCTTGTAATTGTTTCAGAACCCCCTGATCGTGAAGTTACTCCATTTTACAATTTGACTGTCATAGCAACAGATTCAGGAAATCCACCCCTTCATGCAATGCGGTCTTTCACAGTTTGGATTGATGACATCAATGACAATAACCCACAGTTTACTAAAGACGTCTACCACGCAGACATCCAGGAAGCTGCGGAATCAGACACGTTTGTGATTCAGGTTTCAGCCACGGATACCGATGATGGCAACAATGCTCGGATAACTTACTCGCTGGAAGATAGCACTCAGTCCAACTGGTTTCAGATCGACAGCAACACAGGAATCATCACTACAAAGGAAGGGATAGATTGTGAGATCGAGGCTCGTCCGGTGTTGGTAGTGGTGGCATCGGATAGTGGGGATCCACCACGATCATCCACTGCTTCTGTTGTTATCCATGTTCAGAATGTTAATGACAAGCAGCCTGAATTTGATCAAAGTTTCTACAGTGTTAAAGTGGCAGAAAACACTCCAGTGTGACAGTGTATTTTAACTGTAAGTACATGTAATTATTCAACTTGATTTACTCTGCAGTGGAATCCAAGAATAGTTTTTAACTTAGGGATCAAGTACTTTTTGATCAATGATTTCTTGGAATGTTTCCAATTCATCAACAGCCCCCTCCCCTTTAAAAATAAAATAAAAATCTTAATAATATAATGTTGAGTTTATTAATTCATAAGGAGCTTTTCGATAGTTAATATTTAAAACGTTTGGACTATTTCTTACATTTCACTGCAAAGTTTTGTTTTGTTTTTTATTGTTTTTTATTTTCAGATTTATTTGTGGATTCTGATACTTCGAGACCTGTACACTGTACCCATTTATTTTGCAAACCATATAATTCTAGATTTAGTAAATCAATACTAAAACAGTTCTAGATTCATTTGTGCTAGTAATTGAGTACTAGTATTTGATCCATTTACTTTATTTGTTAACTGACCCTATAGGATCCATTGGATATCTTTGTGTGTGAGTGTGACAAAAACTACTAAGTTCCCTTATGAGATTAAACTGTCACACATGCACCATTAAACCCCTAAAGGGATATCCAGTCTGGAGACCCTTGGGAGTCGCATACATTGTACATTGCCAGATTTTTAAGGATCTCTTTAACTGGTCTTATGATGGGATGGTGGAAATCATGGCTTCTTGACGTATTGTCTACACCACACCAGAAGGTGGTCGGACCATTGGGAGTTAGCCTCTTGTTTTGTAGCTAATCGGGTGAACAAATTCCACTAGGTGTCTCAATGCTTGGGCTCTTAAAGTTGCCCTTTCTTCTGAAACCATCTGCGAAGGAGTGGAAATGCATGGCTTTTGTTAGTGCTCAATACGAGGGACATTTGGGAAAGAATGGGAGGTTGAGAAATGTTATTATAAGGCATATTTTTGTTTCTTCTCCGATAAATTACTTTTTTCACTTTATTTGACACACTGGTGACTGGCTTTGTGGGAGGGAAATTGAATGGCAGACATATTGTTGTTTAAGTGCTGTAGTAACATTTACGTCAATACTTGGCTGCTAGGGTGTTATAATTGGATGTGATTAGTCGACCTGCAGAAAGTAATTTATAAACTCTTAACTTTGTACTAGTAACCATAGGGTTTCTGGGTTGGGAGAAATCTGGACTTTTAAATTGAAACAAAATCCAGTTTGGTGTTAAATTTAAGAAATGTTGAATTTGATATTAATTTGACTATTTGGTTGACTTTTTTAAACATGTATATTTTTTCATTATTATGGAATTAATATACATTGCTATACATGATATATAATGATTCCATACTAAAATTTTATCATCTCCTTTAAATTTAATGGAACACCTTGAAAAAGAATTGTTTTTAATTTTAATTAAATGTTCAGATTTTTAGAATAAATATTCTTGGAATTTTGAGAAATTGGTTTTAATAAAGAAAATTTTAGAAAAACTATTCATATCTATCGTACCTACCCATATTCTTAGCAATGCAATGAATAAAATTGACAATTGTAAATATTCCACCCAATTGATTAGGATCTATCACTGCCTTGTACCTACAGGCACGTGTATTGATGGATGTGGACATTGGACCCTGCACAAGAACCATAATGAAACAAACATAATACATTTGATTTCTCATTTCTTTTGTTGTGTTACTTCAATATCGTTTCCTTTGTAATCCTGCCCCATTCTTCAATCATATGTCACTTGATCTGTGCAAACGGCCAGGACTGGGTTCTATGCATTGATAGCACATTCTTATGTATCTACTGTATAATCTTGATGTGGGAACCTGACAAGCATGTTTATAGGAGGGGAATCTAAGGCTTTGTTCACCAATATTCTTCAACACAACCAGATAACAAAGATCTGACATTGTTATGTCAGTCTGTTAGCATAGTTCTCAATTAACATGCAGATTATGTATGAGATATGGTATGTGTACATGTGTATGGATAGATTTACACTATTAATCTATAATTCTTTATTTATATGATCTTCATACATGTCACACATAGTTATTTTAATTTCAATGGCTATATGTATGAAGAGTGTGTTACACGTTTAACCATGTTCATCTTAGGACTAGGAATTCTAACCAGTGAATATTTTACATGTGAGGTATGGACAGATTTAAACGTGTCTACAAAAATGTATAATTATGTTTGATGTTCATACATATGACCCCAGATGTGCATGTATACAATTTTTAAGATCTATAAATGTATTTAAAATAACAGTACCCATACTTAATAACTTTAACATACTTTTTATTTCTTCATACATATTTGGAATTTTTTTTCATTAAAATATCACTTCAAAGAATACCAAGTAAATGTGTTATTCACTCATTGACATGATCCAGAAAGAACAAAACTTAGGTTTCTTTTTCAATTTTTTCTACAATTGTTTTCATTCAACAGATAAAATTAGGCTGCTAGTGCTAGTATATCAAGTTACTGGAAACAGGTTTTTTTTCTCCAGTATAAATTGAGCAAACATATAATTTATACTTTTAAGCAGGATAAGTGTTAATTATGGGTGGTCTGAGAGTTAAACAGTCTAATTGGCACCTTTTAGAAAGCTGCTAATAGCAATTAGTGATACTTCTGTATTAACAAACTCTACCAAAACACCATCTTAATACAGGGTCAGAAAGGTCAGTCTATTTAATAGTCAGCAGGTGTGTCCCATGTTTTTCTTTCACACTTAGTCAATTAAAACATTGCAAACACTACACACACCTCTATGTACCGCTCTGTATAACCAACACACACAAACCCTGCTTAAAAATGGAGGAGAAAGAAAACTGTCATGGCTGGTTGTTATGTCAGTGTTCATGGGACCGTGGCTCCAGGTGTAACAAAGGAGGGGACATTATGAGTATAACTACTGCTCCTGGGTCAGCTATTGTCTGACCCTTGCCTAGTCTGGCTTGACCAAATATGTGGGTGTTGAAGTGTAGTTCATGTAGATTCAACAGCAACTTGTGATGTTCATACAGTAAGCGGTGGTGTGTGGATGTTAATGCTGTAGTTAGGTGATCAGATCAAGGTGGCCAACATAACATCACAATGATACCCATAACTAAAGAAATAATAACACTGAAGTATTAATCAAAATTATACCAGAGTGATTATCCAGTACTTTAGAACCAAATCACATATAATAATTTAAATCTGTGATAATTCTGGTTCTGGTGCTCCCCACCCACCCCTATTTAACAGCATATAAAGGTAGCCTATCTTACCAAGAACATCAAAATAATACCCAGAACTAAAGAAATAGCACTAGAACCAACAGGGAATAATATAAAACTATGCTGAATCAGTTCTGGTTCTGGAACAGGAAAATAATACCAATAACTAAAGAAATAATAACACCACTTGCCAAATCACATGGAATAATGTAAAACTATTATAATTCTCCCCACATGGAATAGAAAACAGTATAGAAAATACAAATGAATAGTATGAACTATGATAAATATATGTATACATGCATTCTTTATAATTATAAGCACACAGAACTTACTGACTAACTTACTGACCTACATGTAAGCACCACTAAAACAATTTTTTTGCTCAGCGTGCCAACTGACACTGTATATACATGTATGCAACACTCGAGTTCCTTCACTGAAGTTTTAAACAAACATTTGTCTTTGCAAATCTTCCCTGCCAAGCCTGGTGCGTAAGATTGGTTGGCTGAGGTGAAACGCAATTCTGTTTTTCTCTTTGTTTCTGCGGCTGTGACTGGAGGTCTCAGCTCATTACATGGCAATGTTTCTCTGACTGAAAGTCATTTCCTCAAGCATTTGAAAACATTCTTACACCGTTATCTATATGGAAAATCCTTGTTTGCCAACTTGACTGATAACCGTGAAGCCACGGGCAGACAGGTTTTCTTCAAGTATTACCAGAAGGAATTTTTTGGTTTGAAACATCGCTGTGTGCTGCTCATGGTGGATTTAAGTGCACGGTTTATCTGGTAGTAGTCATGTTTAGGAGACCTTTAAGAAGATTGTTTTATAAACTTGATATCTAAACTCTTAACTGGTCATTATATCTAATTGGGTTTGGTTGTATACTGAGCCTTGTACAATTCGCTACAAATGATATGAACTATACTGGGTATACATACATAGCTGCTTTTGTGTTATTATGCTGGGGTGTTCATAAACAAATTTCTATTTATTTCTGATGGACAAAAAAAGAGTATTCTATTTCCATGTTTGTTATATATTATATAGGCTAGCATTATTGTAGAATTTAAAAATATTTAAAAACTAAAACTAAATTTCAATATTTAATGTAAAAGTTTGAAGTATAATTTATATTTTCTATCCAAATTGGGATCCAGTGATAAAATATGGATATTAAAATACATACATTGTTTTGCTAGATAAAAATAACAGGAAGCTATTTTTATTTTATTGAATGTCAAAACTTAAATTTGTGCATATAAAAAAAAATTCTGATCCCATGTCCCATTTTCAGTATTACAAGACTGGCTCCACTATATATTAAACAGTGCTCTAGTGGCGTCGTTAAATAAAACAAACTTTATATATTAAACAGCAGGCTTGTTTTTACCAGGCCAAACATGCTTGAAACTCTCAGAAATTTTCTCATGTGTTTTGATTTGTGTACAAATGTCTGACACTGCACCCAGATTGAACATAGAATGGTAGACAAGATTTGAAAAATTTGAGTAGCTCTATAAGATAAAATCAGTGAATTGTGCGCGAAGGCGTTCGCCACCGCGGGGGGAAATGAGCCCACTTGTCCACATTTATGTGTCTAGTCAGCTGTGACTAGATAACATTCTTGTAAATGATGTGCTATTGCTTCTCCCACTTTCTCCTGTACACCATGTGTAGAAAACACCACTGTGACTGTAGAAAACAGTGTATACAGTGCACTCTGTCCAAATCAGCATCTGTCTAATACAGAAATCTGTCTAAACAGGATTAATTTTTCAGTCCCAAATTGACTTAAAACTCCGTCTAATCCAATACTCTGTCTAAATAGATTATAGAGTCCACTATATCATCAGTGTACTTGTGAATTTATTGAACATCATGTCAGACCATGCTTGAGCAGAATATACAATGGACTCTAAACCGGATCCTTATGGAACCAAAAAAATATGCTGGTTTAGACATGGATTAAACATTTTTTCTAGTGTTATAAGTCAGTTTCGGACTGAAAAATGAATCCAGTTTAGACAGATTTCTGGATTAGACAGATGCCGATTTGGACAGAGTGCACTGTACATTGTATTGATTAACCATTACATGAAGTATCATTGTAATTTACGAATACATGCATGTATTGATTAAACTTTTCAATTTTTTGTATTAAAACCATTGTTGAGTTCATAAGAATCATAACATTTAGAACATCTATTTTAAACAGGTTTACTATTCTAAATTGGAAATTTGTAAAACCTAACAATTTACTTGTTATAATTATAGATCTATATAAAAATTGAATTAACAATAAAAAAAGATGTATTACCTATTTATAAATATATACTTTAAGCATGTTTTTAATTATTAAATATTCAACATTTAAATTTTAAACTAAATAAGATAAGTATACATACATGTACTGTATATAGATATGAACTTTTATTTTTGAACTATTAGTATTACATTTTTATAAATTTATACTGATACAGTATTTATGTACACTATTTTTAGAAACAAATTGTTCCTGTTGGCTTTTAAAGACCTGCCTGGAGACATTTGAATCCTTTGTGTGATATGACAAAAGTTGAAAGAATTTGAAAATTTATTCATGCAGGTGTATAAAGCATTATTATTGTAGTGTCCCCTGAAGCCATGTTCATTTTAATTTTAATTACATTTCCAGATAAAGTTTGTGTTTTAATGTATTTTTATAAAGTTCCTATTAAGTCAACATCACTATAACTTCTCATGTTCAATGCTGGTTAATTTATTTAGTTTTTCCCCTCTAGGATAATATTTTTAGAAATTAGATCTTAAAAGGATTTTAATTTTAATTACATTTTTCAGACAATTAAGTTTGTGTTTTAAAGTACCGTGGATTGCTTAACCCAGATTCACTTGGAACCAACAACATATGTCAGTTTAGAGAGATTTTATCCAGTGCTACAGAACTGGATTGGACTAACTTCATGCTGGATTACACAGAAATCCAGTTTTGACAAATGTTTGTTTAGACAAAGTTTTAGAGGTGTCTGATTTTCAGGGGTTAGATTTACACTAAATGGACATATTGGGACCGAATTGATTGTCCAGTATAAAGGGAATTCCAGTTTAGAGGAGGTCTGCTCCGGCTTAGATGG
>JAUTWP010113830.1:0-11710 GCA_033042655.1 Cyathermia naticoides
ACAAAAACATAAAATTACAAATGATTAAATATTATTTTCATGTTTTTTTTATCTATTATAAACTTACAACATACACTTTCTATTGCAATAAAATGATAAAAATTAGATAAAATTTCCTTAATAAATTTAACCAAAAATTTAATAAATATAAAAAGAAGTTTCAAAATATATATTGATGTTCTATTTTTAATAATCTGATATAATTGTACTTTTACGCATTAATATTTTTCCCTTAACAGCCATATCAATTTGGAATTGCTTGCAATATCTTAGCTTGTGAAGATGTAGATCATGATAAAATTTCAACATTTGTTAAATTAAAACGTATGGATTTAACTATTTTAAGAAAAAGAAAGATTTATTCCTTTTTTGATTTTTACTCATCTTAAAAATACTGCCTCCACTTTGCAGTTAAAAGTGTATATTTTCACACTTTTATTTTAGCAATAGCATCTTCAAGGGTAGTTAAGCATTCTAAAGCTGTAATCACCTTATTTTTATCAGTTTCAACATAAATATGCACTATTTGTACATGTATTTTGTCAGGTTAAATATATAATTAGTCATAATAATATTAATTAATCTCTAAATATGAAAAGAATTGTATAAAAGTTTAATTTATCGAAAATATGTGCTACCTACTCTAACCGTACAATTTCCACCCACTGTTGAAATAACACAGAATTAAAATGAAACATCATAAATAAATAAAGTGATGTTCATTTAACAATGTAATTGGTTAGTTATTTGTATTTTCCAACAACAATAATACAAGTAATAATGTTTATGAAATCTTAAAATACTGCACACCACCAAAACTCACACAATAATATGGTTTGACAGTTTTACTGAAACTTAGATTATTTAATAACTTAATGCATGGTTTGATAATAATGATAATAATAATAACATATTTATAATATGATCACAGGTGAGAGATACTGCATACTTATTGATAATTTCAATTTGATGATTGTTGGTCGACAGATCGATCCTTCTCAGTGGACCCATCTGCAGTTTGGGCTATTTTCCGTTCCAATCTGTGCTCCACAACTAGTCTATCAAAGGCCGTGGTATGTGCTATCATGTCTGGGAAAGTGCATTTAAAAGATCCCTTGCTGCTTATCGAAAAGAGCCTATGTGGCAGCAGCAGGTTTCCTTCTAAAAATGTGTTAAAATGACCATATTAATGATACCCAATAGCTGCTAAGATAAAAAAATCAATGTGCTCCAGTGGCGGCATTAAACAAAACAAACTTTACTTTGGTTTGACAGAGTAGTTTTCATTTATGGACCCCTGTGATGAATACATGTATCGCTGATAAAATTATATCCATTTATGTTTGTATTGTGCACTAATTTATTCTTTTACAGTATTATTTAGATCTTCATTGAACTCCGAAGTACATAGATTCTAGTTAAGAAATAGATTCTACATTACGATTGAAAAGCATAAACACAATATGTAGCAATTAATGTCATTGTTGAGAAGGATGAAGCACAATGAATGGCTTCCTGTTACCGTCTCATCTAATAAATTCAAGTTAATTGTTTATTATTGTTAATAATAATACTTCATTACCTCCACCACAACTGCCATTAAAATATAAAGATTTAAAAGCACCATAAATTGATAAAACAAAAAACCTCAAGAAAAATACAAAAACAAACAACATTATTATTATTTTTAGAAAATTGTTTTTAATGCAATACACTATTATGGACCAGTGAATACTCTGTCAAGACCCCTTTTATATCATAAATTTAAAATAAGTAATTGAAATGACGTGTCAACATCTGAACAGCACAAGTATTATGTTAAAATATTATTCTTACATGGTTGTGCAATGGAAAGTAATAAAGTATAATTGTTGCTAATTGAAACGAATTGCTTATGTTGCAACATTGGTTTCTTCTGAACACCATTGGTTGAAAATACTATATGTTTCACACGCATATGTAGTAACAAGTGATTAAACAACATCTTCCTTTAAATGTTTAATCCAAATTGTTCTTTATTAACTTGTAGACTAATGCGTTTCACTTAATAGTCTTGTAACGTGAGTTAATATATACAAGCAGTATATTATTATTAAATTCATGTATATGTATCCATCTTCATGATTCCTCAAACTAAATATAATTATCACATTCAAAAGGAAGACGTAATACAAAGACCTGAGACTCATTTGGATACTATTAAGCCTCCTCTGATCTTATAAAGTCGCAAATGGGTGAAAGATACTTGTGGTGATGTTAAACTAAATATTCACTCACTCACTCACTCACTCACTCACTGATCTTATAATATAAAACTCTTTGATGAACACATACTAGTTAATACACTCAAATATAAGACTGCTGAACGACTATGTTTGATTCAGAGAATTATTATCGCTTAACCATGCAGTATGTAATCCTCTGTTATAATATATTGTCATCAGTCAACAAATAAACACCCATGTTCCAGAAGAACAACTCTTGCGGCAACGTTAAACTAAATATTCATTCACTCACTCCAGAAGAACAACAGCCAAACAAAAAACAATAAGTATAACTAATTTGTGAAGAGAAATTGAAGATTGATTGCTTAATAACTCAAATAATAAGTGCAATATATTTAATGCCAAAGGATTAAACTAAGAAGCACTTCCAAATACAAATGAAGTAACAAATTACAAATATAAATAATTGACAGTGCACAAGTAACAAATGACAAGTCTAAATCATTGACAGTGCACAAGTAACAAATGAAAAGTATAAATCATTAACAGTGCACAAAATATTCCAGTGGCATTAAACAAAAGGAGCTCCGTTTGTTCATCATGACATTTTTGCAGGTTTCCTACAGAAAATTTTGTAATCCATGCTTTGTAGCTTCCAGATGCCGAAAATGTTGCGACCTGTTGGATCTTACAACAATAGAATGCAAGCACCAGCATCTACCAATGGTATTTTCTTTTGTTATTAGTTTTACTTTGTATTTCTCAAGAATATGTTTCACCAAGCACCACATTAAATAGACTATATTGAAATTGGCAATAGAACTATTGCTATAATAAGATTTTAAGGATAAACATTTAATTATTTAGAGAAATGGTTTTGTGTTTGTGAGAGAAATCAGTTAGCCTAGTGAAGAAAAGGCAAACTAATTTTATCATGGTGAAAACATCCCTTGGTTTAACATATTATTGGAGCTATAAAAAAAAAAGCAATGTCATCTGGTATAAAACTGTATATAAAAACAACTATTAACTATTAAGCTTATTTTATCTTACATAAGTTGCTAATAGACCTTTCATTATCTCAATCAGTGCCATGGTTCATCATTTATTTAGTCAATTTCTGATAATCCAACATTTATTTGAAGTAAACTGTTAAATGTTAAAATAACCTAAAATGATCTGCTGATTGTTCCATCTTTTGGTTAAAATACATTACTAAAAGTCCAATATTTTTATAAAGCAAATTATCAATAGCCCATTATTTTTGTAAACTCAGTGGGCTTTATTTAAAGTAAACTAAAGTGAACAGCTATTAGTCAATATTTTAATTAAAGCAAATTACTAATACTAGTAATAGTACATCATTTATCAAATTTAACTTGTAATAGTCCATGATTTTTATAAGGTGAATTTATAAGTCAATCATTTATATAAATTATTAACGTTCTATCATTTACTTAAATTAAAAATTAGTCCATCATTTTTATAAAGTGAATTTATAAGCCAATCATTTATATAAATTATTAACATTCTATCATTTACTTAAATTAAAAATTAGTCCCATAATTTTTATAAAATAAATGTCTAAAAATAATCATCTGTTTAAAGTAAGTTGATAATAATCGCTTCATCTATACTGACCCCCAAAAGAAACGATACCAAGATTGTGCGACTAATGAAGAAAAAACAAAGCATGAATATGCACCATTGGATGTTTAAAGGATTTTTTAAATTAGTATGGTGCTTTGGCATGTAGTGAACAAAATTTCAGTCTCATGAATATAAATCTTTTGAACATGCAACATGTTTTGGCTTTTTCTTCAGTAATCTCTCAGAATGTTGGTATCGTTTCTTTTGTGGGTCAGTTTATATAAATGACCCAAATCTTAAAGAATATGGTTTTTTATATTTTGAATTTCAATAGAATAATCATTTACAGTTTTATTTAAAAAGTTACTTATTTTAAAAGCTATATTAATGAATTTGATGCTGCTGTGTATTTCTGAATACAAAAGTTTGTGAATCTTTCTCATAAGAAATACCAGTCAGATTTCCTATATGCTTATTTTTCTTATTACCATCCACGGTCATTGTCCTTTAAGTAAAGCAATCCCTTCTGAAAAGAAGACTAAAGTTGTACCATGTCCAGTGACAGACAAGTTGATATTTGCGACTTCCCTAATGCATTTGCTTGCCAAAGAAAGTGTAATCTGTTAAAATATGTTTTTAACTAGAAAGAGAAGCTTTTTTCCCCTCTGTGAATAAAAGCGGCCAGCTCAGACAAGCTTTGTCATTCTTAGTGTCATCACGAGAAATAAAGACGTGTTTAACAAACAATATTCTGCTGAATATGACGTGTCCACGACAGATAAGACACTTGTGGATAATGCATGTCTTCACAATGAGCAGCCAATCGATAGCTTCCTTTCATCAGGTTTTCAAACAATGACACACATTTATCAGCATTACAAATAAATCACTTCTTAACACAGTTAATAATTGTCCTCACAGCTACCTTATTACTAGGTGAGCCAGGTACACGCAGCTTCAAAGAGTTGTAGGTTACTTTATTACCAAATATGCTATAAGTAGGCTACAGTTTCAAATTGTTTCTTTAAGTAAGCTATTTACAGTTTGAAAGAGTTATCTTTTCATAATGTAGGTTACTTTATTACCAAGTAGGCCATGTTTAGTTTCAAACTGTTTCTTTAAGTAAGCTATTTACAGTTTGAAAGAGTTATCTTTTCATAATGTAAGTTACTTTATTACCAAATATGCTATGTATAGTTTCAAATTGTTCCTTTAAGTAATCTATTTACAGTTTGAAAGAGTTATCTTCTCATAATATAGATTACTTTACTACTAAATTTTAAATGGTTACTTTTATTTCTAGTAAGCTATTATTCAGATTACTTTATTACTAAGTATGTTATGTATAGTTTCAAACAGGTACTCTTCTTTGTTGTTATTTATGTACAGTTTGAAAGAGTTATCTTTTTTTAATAATAATATAGGTAACAATTATTTTAATATGGTGCTCATTAAGGCTTTTTCATAAATATTCATGGAGGCCAAACTTATTATTTTTGCATGTGGAACACAAATAACAATGTCACCTGTTAGCAAACTTAAAGAAAATGCAGAAATTCAATTAATAACAATTCAATTACAAAGATTGAAATAATAGTTAATTTCTATTAAATATATATGTATTTTATTCCTTAATTATATCAGAACATAATGAAGGAAAATAATTAGTTTGGTTCATTACATCTCCTATGTATTATAGACAGCCTTTAGGAATTTTAATTATTTAGAATGTGCATGGTTACAGGACATATCTTATTTAAAAGTCCTTTAGTTTAACTAACATTGATTGTTGTAATATTCAAACCAAATGCAATTAGTTTGCACATGGTTACAAAATATATTTTATTTATAAGAAATTTTCTGATTTAAATGTGAAAATAAAGTGTTTTATTTAACAATGCCATTAGAGCACATTGATTTTTATCTTATCATCGGCTATCAAAATGAATATGGTGTTGCTGAAAACAATGTTTTGATAGTATACACACATATGTAGTTAGAAAAACATTTTATTTATAAGATATTTTCTATTTCACAGTTATAAACAAAGTATTTAGGTAGGTATGTATACTACAGTAAAACAACATTTGATCTATAATTTTTTTTAAATTTTGTATTGTACTGTAGTGATGTTGATAAACAATGTATTTAGGTATACTATAGTAACAAACATTTCATTTAAAAGACATATTCTGTGTATTAGTATTGTAATGTTGACAATGTATTTAGGTAGGTACACTTACACATATTTGATTTGAAAGAGACATATTATGTTAGTGTTGTGATGTTAACAATGTATTTAGGTATACTATAGTAACACACATTTGATTTGAAAGTCATATTCTGTTGTAATGTTGACAATGTATTTAGGTAATATGTATACTATTATATGTACACTATAATAACAAACATCGATTTGAAAGACATATTCCACTTCATTATTATGATGATCATCAATATTTGCGTCAGTCAATACAACATTGCCTGCAAGCGGTGTGCATTATGTTGCTGAGCAGAATGCATTATGTTACGGAACTAAAAAAAACCCTCAACCGCTGACAGAGCTAGATTACTGTATTTCTGGATAATATTCTATTCCAGTCGAAGGGCTGTCACTGAACCATGCAATATTCTCGGGATAATAGTCCCAAGAATCAATTCTTTTCATTTTTTTTTCTGTTTGAAAACACTGAGAGCAGAAAATACCATGAAGCCATTAGAGGGTTCACCACGAATTGAATAAACGAGCCCAACGCTTAATCACAGCAGGCTGTTTTTATAATTATTAAATCCTGGGTTATGACTAATGGCAGAGTTCCAGTCCTTTTTTCAATAAAATATGCCACGGTCAACTTTTAATTGTGATTGAAGTTTGAATAATGGTTCTCTCAAGGAAGTGAAATTGCTTTTCTGCAGCGGAATGCAAAAGAAAAATCATTGCAGAACTGAGCCGCCGATTTAACTATTTCTCAAGCCATTTTTATCCCATTCAAAGAATAGAGGATTTTTTGTTATTAATTTGTACAAAATGTGGTGATTAACTGTTAAAAGCTGAACAAAATATAGCATAATTTTAATCACAGATTATCATATTCATTATCGGGAAAAAAAATCTTTATGGGCTTTATGGTGCAATGGATATGTTGCCAGGTTTGCATGCAGTGTTCATGTTCTATTCAATGCATGGAGAGATCTCATCCAAATACCAGCTCCAACCCACAATAACTGCAGCATTTGTCTCAATAATATATTTATTCTGCTGTTTTCAATCAATACTAAATTTATATACATGAAACAATTGGTAATCTTTATCTTGGTGTTGGTTTTATTAATGGTCAGTGCATTACAAAGTTTCTTCCTCATCAGGTTAAGAAAAAGATGTTTATGATACTACTGTGGATAATACAGATTCCCTGTACATTCAGTTGGTTGATACAATATCAAATGATACCCCAAATACTTAAAATATGAGATATTTAAAACCTTTCTCTACAATTTGTATATGTTCTATTTAAAAAAAATACTTTTTCCATAAGGAAAGGTGTTTTTTTTCTCCATGAGGAAAGTTATAAACTTGCATGCTTTATACAAAACAGACTATATAATTAAATATTCA
Organism: Cyathermia naticoides; assembly: GCA_033042655.1. NCBI lineage: Eukaryota > Metazoa > Mollusca > Gastropoda > Neomphalida > Neomphalidae > Cyathermia > Cyathermia naticoides. Next base: position 7,432 of record JAUTWP010113830.1, read on the forward strand.
GGGATTTACTATTAAATTTGAGGTTGGTCACAAGTTCCATTCCCTTCACATATTTTCAATTTACATAAAATATCAAATTTTACTAAAAATACAAAAAGTGTTTTTATTAATGGTTTTCTTAATGTCAAGAGAAAAGGATTCAGATTTTCTACATTATTTGATGGTATATTCCTAACACATGGTAGAAAGAAAGCTTACCAGGAGGACGTGCTGCTTCGACTTGAAGGACTGCGCACCGCCGCCTCGCCGACGCTGCTCACGCGGGAAACAGCATGAAGTGGTTCTGGTTTCTCAGATGACTTGCTCTGCATACGCTGACGACATAAGTCCTGAAAAATAGTGTTAGCAAATATTTTATACAGACTAATTTCTTGTTCTGACCACCTACCCCAACTGACAAGAATGTTCTGTTTTGAACTGAGTGTTTAAAACAAAAATAAAGAAAAACTATACAAAATATACAAAATATAGTGGACTCTGTCTAAACCAACATTTGTCTTTGTGCAAACCAGCATGATTTCAAAGTCCTGTCCAGCTCTATAACACTGGATAAAATCTGTCTATTCTGGCACTCAGTCTAAACCAGCATATTTCATTGGTCCCAAGTATATGGTTTAGACAGAGATCCGTGTACTATGATACACCTTTAAATGTAAAAACACAACAAGACAGTGAACAACAGTATATGATCATGATGCATGATGACAACAACTGCATCACAACTTTTGTTCTAATAGTCAAAGAGAACAAATTCACTCATAACATACAATACTAAAACTACCTTTGAATTCCTGCTACTGCTAGTGACATGGATGAGACAGAATTTAAGACAAAGCTGAACAATGGACAACACCAATGCTTCGATGATGAATTAACTTCCATTGTTCTTCCAGCATTTGAGATAAAAAGTAAAATCGTGCAGTGTGTTTTTGTCAGTGAACATTAGTAATTGATATCACCATAGTGATGTATAAGTGTCAGACACCAAGAACATGAGAAGTTGAATTATTATCCTGAGACTGAAATCTGATCTAATTAATAAGAAAAAAAACAGATGATATTTTCTAGAACCTATATTCAACCAAAGGTAAGTTGATAAATGAATAATATTTTTTAACAAATAAAATACAAAATTATGTGTTTAAGGTCATGTGATAAATGTTATTAGGCTGCAGAAGACAAAAGGTAACATACTACAGAGACATTTTTGAAATCCAGATTAGTTTTAAACTATATTGTTTTATGTAATATTATTTTTTAATATCAGGATAACTACCCCATGGACATCTACCCCAAGACTACCCGATGGATAACTACCCTCCATGCTATCTATCCACTGAACAATGACTACATCAATTAGATTTCATTGTGAGAAATAACTATTTTGAATTGAAATAAAATAAAATATTGAAAGAAGCATCTCGTTATTTTATTTCACTTGAAAATAGTTATTTACCACAATGAAAATATAACTGATGCAGGGGTAATTGTCCAGGCTGTTGATGACATGGGGCATATTTGTCTTTGGGGATGACATGTCAAATCAAGCCATTTAACATCTACATTCAGAGCAAGCTGTTATAACAGACACCCATCTTGGGCCCCAGTTATGACATCGGTCATCTCTGTGGATCAAAACAGGATGATAGTTGTCCTATAACCCTTTTTTATCTACAAACCTGGTAGTCTTTTGATGCTTAGATTCCTTCTTTTGTTGCTGAATTAAATGCAGGAAAATTTGTCCATGATGTAGATGACATGGGGTATACTAAGTAGTTGTCTGCATGGGTGGATATAATTATCTGGGGTTTAGTTGTGCTATAAGTTTATAAACCTTTTTTATCTACAAACCTGGTAGTCTTTTAGTTTCCTTCTTTTGTTGCTGAAATGAATGCAGGGGTAATTTTCCATGATGTAGATGACATGGGGTATAGTTAGTTGTCTGTGAGGGTGGATATAATTATCTAGGGTTTATTTGTACTATAAGTTTATAACTATTTTTTATCTACAAACCTGGTAGTCTTTTGACGCCTCGTTTCCTTCTCCTGTTGCTGAAAGTTGCGCCAGCTTTTCTTTGGATCGGGCGTGCCTCTTGACTACATAGATGACGACGACAGCGAGGAGCACGCCGGCCGTGCAGCCGACAAAGATGAATGTTAACACAACATACTTGTTGTCTTGTTTCTTTACCTCCACCTGGGTCTGAAACAAACAAAAACACTTGTTAATTAACACACTTTTTAACACATCTAAATTCTGCCTAAATTACAACAAGAGTGCAGAAAACAGATCAGGTCTTATACAGTGGAATCCTGTCAAAACCGGACAGTTTGATCCCAATGTGTCCATTTAGTGTAAATCTAACCTCTGTAAAGTGGACATTTTATTTGGTCCCATGGGTGTTTGGTTTAGAGAGGTTTTACTGTGTATGACATGCTCATAAAGTGTGTAATTGTTTCGGGTCCGCACGCGCACCTATTTTGGCAGCCTTCTGTTATATGGAAATGCATAGCATGTCAATTTTCCGCAGTTCAAGACATTTCCAACACAAAACTAGTAGTAGTAGGTAGTAATATTCAGCAAGCCAAATTTCTTACAGATGAACTTCAAAAGTGTTGATTTCTCATGATGGACACAAATGAATGATGTCACTTGACAGCTAGCGATGGCTGATCATTGATCTACTTATGATGTAGTTTCCTCTTACAAAGAACTCTTACTTCACCTTTCAATTTGTGTAACTTTCAGTGTTGAAAATTAATTTTGTGTTGTGTTGGTAGTGCGCACACCAATTTCAGAAGGCCAAGGGACCTGAAACATAGAATCAATTATGCGTGGCCTAATCTGGATTTGTGTGTAAACCAGCACGACTTCAGCTCTGTAACAATGTATGAAATCTGTGTACTGGCATTGTCTAAACTGGCATATTTTGTTTATCCCAAGTGAATCTGGTTTAGACAGAGTCCACTGTATATATTGCACAGGTGATGTGTATTTTCACTATATTAGAGCACATCACATTGAATACAAGTCGTGTAAGTGATATAAGTTGAATAACACATTAAAAGTGTTTTCATTAAGTACCTTACATCTGTCTGTTAACACTTAACACACACAATGTAGTCCATTGTAGGAATAAGTTACAACTTTATCAGTAACCTCCATCTTTAATAAAGCAGTTCTTGATATCAATATTAAAATGATATCTGACTATGTACCTTATAGAACCATATAGAGCAAATTTAGACTACAATGCTTAACAGAAAACACACACTTTAACATAAACTTATGTATCTAACCAAACAAGAAGGTTCATGATATGCACAAATATGTAATATTAAATATGTTTAAACTATTCTGACAGATGATATAATGTTTCAGGGCACTGAATGAGTTTCAAGAATTTTATCACAAATGTTTTTGCTGTTCAAATATTTGATTAGAAAAGTTGCAAAAATTTCAATAGCAAACCAAAATACTTGTTAAGAATGGATACTCTTTAAAATGAGTGTAATGATCTAAAAACTGATACCTCATATATATGTTTGTTTCCTCTGGACAAAGACATTGATTTACAGTCAAACACCGATAAGGCTGTTTGGTCTGTGTGTGAAACTCAACATATGACGAAGAGAGAACAGAAGAGTACATTGATTATCTGCCCGTTGTACAATAAAATATAATGTTAAAATCTAATTTTTCCATTTTTGTTGATTCCATCTCCATCATAGTTAAAAATATTAAATGTCAAAAGTTATTTTCTTTATGTCCTGTCAAAGTGCTAAACACTAAATGTCAAATAATTTATTACACCTTTAATATATCAACTTGAAGTTCTAAATACTGAATGTGAGACTATTAATATTTAGGCCACCTCAAAGTTCTAAATACTAAGTCAAAAACTGGTAATATATTTTTATATCTTTCTGCCACTCACATTTAAAAAGTAAATGTCAAACATGATTAATTTTCATTTTTCTGGCATGCAGCCATTGTAAATCGAAATCATACCGAACACAATTTATTTCTATTTTTGGTCTCATGTCACGGTTTTAAATGTTACATGCCAAAAAGTATTTATTTCCATTTTGGTACATCCTCTGAAAGATGAATACACGCAAGCCATTGCCCTCCTTACACTTGCACAAGCAATTATACACAATTTAATTCAGCATTAGATTTGTACACAATTATCGATGTCTATGGCTGCAAACATTATTCAGCAAGGAACTGGTTTGGCCATGTTTAATTCAGGAGATGACTGGCATGTGACATTAGT
>JAUTWP010113941.1:0-11704 GCA_033042655.1 Cyathermia naticoides
GGGACTGAAAAATGAATCCTGTTTAGACAGATTTCTGGATTAGACAGATGCCAGTTTGGACAGAGTGCACTGTATATCAAAGCTTACAAACAGAAATTATAGTTTTGATAAAAAGACCACAAATAACAAGACTAAAGTAAAATCTATGCAGATTGAGACTCCTTACCATTTGACAGATTCTACTTATGTATCAACCCTGGAGCGATCCGTCCACTCTAGACGAGCAGCCTTCCCAGCATTCAAAATACTGTCATATACTTCATCTCGATTCAATATTGCTCCAAATATCATTCTCTGAAAAAGAAATGCATTTTTTAATAAATAAATATATGAGTAAGAAATAACTAAACCAATAGTTTTTTTCGCCATCTCAAGTGGACACTAATAATTTTACTAAAGTGGGGCTTTTTGAGGTTTATTTTACTTTGTTAATATATGTCTGCAGATGTTGGTGAATTTGCATATATGTTGCCATATAATGATGTGTGTGCAGAGTGAAGATGTATACAGGATGAAGGGGTGTACAGGGTGGAGGGTTTATTGGGTGTACAGGGTGGAAGGGTGTACAGGGTGGAGGGGTGTACTACAGGATGAAAGGGTGTACAGGGTGGAGGGGTTTATTTGGGTGTACATGGTGGAGGGGTGTACATGATAAAGGGGTGTATAGGGTGGAGGGGTTTATGGGATGTACAGGGTGGAAGGGTGTAGAAAACATGTTTCTTTGTGTACACACTAAGTACGGTTCAATAGAATGGGTTCAATTTTAGAAATTTTATTTTATCCATCTTCACTGGGTGCTCTACCATCTATGAGAGGGGGGGAGAAGGGGGAGGGTGTATGATGCTAATAGTTATTAAATATACTTTTATTAAGTAGGGACTATTGATTTTATTTTATATTTCATATAATAATTAATTTTTAAGTGCTCAACCCTAAAAATGAGGCTGATTTGGCACCAGTTTAGACAAATGTTTTCGAATGGTCTAAAGATATAAGAATGATGATTATCTACTATAATAAGGGTGCAGTTCTTACCTTGTCTGATCCTCCCATTATTACTTCAATAGCCATGCCACCACCTGGCATCCATCCAAATGGCTTAGCCTAAAATAAAACATACATAAATTGATTTTGCATAATATGTGAGTGGGAGGTAGCTCAGTTAGTAGCGTTCGGTCATCAGATCGATCCTTCTCAGTGGATCCATCTGCAATTTGGGTTATTTTCTGTTCCAACCACTGCTCCACAACTGGTTCATCAAAGGTCATGGTATGTGCTGTCCTGTTTGTGAAAAAGTGCATATAAAAAATCCCTTGCTGTTTATCGGAAAGAGTAGCCTCTGTGGTTTCCATAAGAATTACATTCAATAGCCGATGATAAAACAAAAATCAATGTGCTCCAGTGGTATCATTAAATAAAATAAACTTAACTTTGTTTTTACCTAATATAGTGGTATATTAAAATATTCATATAGGACTGAAAACAATGACCATGTGTTTAACCTCCAATAGACAATGATTAAAAAGCAATTAATGTTCTCTAGTGGCATTGTTAAACAAAACAACTTTAATTTTACATTTATTTAATTTCTATTTTGAAGGTTCTTGAAGATGGTTCAAGTATTAAATTATATATGCTATTCAATGTATATTTATATACAGTGAAACTTCCCTAAACCGAACACGTCACAACACAAGAGTTGTTCACGTTATTGTAGCCTCTGTTAAAAGATTCTTGGACATGTTTTAGAGGTAATAATCTCATTCCCAATAAACACATTGCACATGATTATTCCCGTTACAAACTTAAAGGTGTTAATTGATTGACAAAGCTTATCGAAATCTAGGTCACAGAAACTAATTAGAGCATTGTTAGCCAAACACTCAAAAACTACTGGACATGCTATACCGAGCATGCGCATATCATCTTGTATAGTTAGTAACACCGAAGATGGTAGCACCGCGGCTTTGACAACTAATATAATTGGTATGGTGGAGACAGGGGACGCTCCTTCAAAGTTTTTAATTGTTCGGTCTTCAGACGTAAAATTTGTATTGAATAAACAAAATGGGACCAGGAAATTTGTTCAGTATTCAGAGTAGAGGGGTTTTCGGTTTTCAGGGATTTATTTCAGTTGTTAAAGCTGCTTAAAACACGGGACCGTGAAAAAAGTTCGGTGTTGAGGGAATTCCGGTTTACTGAGGGTTTGGTTTAAGAGAAGTTTCACTGTATACCATTTTAAGTTATCTAATTTTAAAAAACACCATTTCAAAATAATTTTATTTAATATGGTAAAAGCAAGGTTATAAAATAAAGATCAAAACTCCCATAACACAAGGCCTTTTTTAAAATGTTGGTCTAGCCATTGTATTATAAATTAGATTATTATTTTTTTGTGTCACAGTCACATTTGATACGGGCCCTGTATGAGGTGACAAAATGTTTCGGAGAATCAAATCATAAGTGCATTGTGGGTTCACCTTAAGAGCACCGTAAGGTAACCGTACGATGTCCCGACATTGTTGGGTCATTATGAGGCCTCCATGCTATGTCTTGAGGAGTTCCCACAGCACAATATTATATGCGAGCTACAAGATTTATTATATCATATGGTTATCGCACCATACGATTCCCTTAAGATGGCATGTTGAGCCATGCGGTCACCGTACAGCTGCCGTAAGAAATATGGCAATTCCAAAATTTAAAAACAAATCTCACGATGACCATACAATGTCTCAAAATGTCACAAGGTCATGTCAAGGCTGCTGCAAGATAGCCATATGATGTTTGCAGTGGGTTCTTGATTTTTAAAAATAGTCCCAATCAGATGGTCTTTTTTAGTCCAATAGTCCTGATTAGATTGTCTATATTAGTCCAATTCCTGATTAGATGCTTTTTAGTCCAATAGTCCTGATTAGATTTGTCTTTTTAGTCTTGTATTTCTCATTAGATTGTCTTTATTAGTCCAATTCCTGATTAGATGGTCTTTTGGGGGTTTCATTAGTCCTGATTAATGTCTTTTTAGTCCAATAGTTCTAATTAGATGGTAATTTTAGTCCATTAGTCCTGATTAGAGGGTAATTTTTTAGTCCATTAGTCCTGATTAGATGGTCTTTTTTGTCTAATAGTCATAATTACATGGTCTTTTTAGTACAATAGTCCTGATTAAATGGTCTGTTTTGGTCCAATAGTCCTGATTAATGGTATTTTTTTGGTTCAATAGTCCTGATTAGATGGTCTTTTTTGTACAATTGTCCAGATGAAGATGGGGATTAAGAACATGTATGTAACTGCAGTCAAACTTGGTCTAACAGGCACCTCTATAAATGCCCACCTGCCTGTAACTGTCAACCTGGAACACCCCAGTTCAGTATTTCTCATTAGATGGTCTTTCTTAGTCCAATAGTTCTGATTAGACAGTCTTTTTAGTCCAATAGTCCTTATTAAATGGTCTTTTTAGGCCAATAGTCCTGATTGGACAGTCTTTTTAGTTCAATAGTCCTGATTAGATGGTCTTTTTTAGTCCAAGTCCTGATTACATGTTTTTTCAGTCCATTAGTCCTGATTAGATGGGCTGATTTAGTCCAGTATTCCTGATTAGATGGTCTTTTTAGTCCAATAGTCCTGATTAGATGGTCTTTTTAGTCCAATTGTCCTGATTAGATGGTCTTTTAGTCCAGTATTTCTCATTAGATGGTCTTTTTTAGTCCAATCGTCCTGATTAATGGTCTTTTTTTGGTTCAATAGTCCTGATTAATGTCTTTTTTACTCCGTTAGTCCTGATTAGATGGTCTTTTTTGTACAATAGTCCAGATGAAGATGGGGATTAAGAACATGTAACTACAGTCAAACTTGGTCTAATGGGAACCTCTATATAATAACCACCTGCCCATAACAGCCACCCTGATCATCAACCATAATATCCTCAGCATAGTTTCAACTTTCTCCTCGACAGTTATCACATACTGTCACACATTTCAATACATTTTTACGGCAAGAACACACATTATTTCCACATGGATCTTTGGACAACCCCTTGCATTGACAATGTACAAAGTTCAACAAACTTGCTGGCACTGCCTAAAATGACCAGTGACTGATAGAAAATACTTAAACATGATCAAGCATAAAGTTTCAGCTTTGTACTTTCTTTATTAGTATAATTAGAGGCAAGAGTCAGTCAATGATTAAAAAAGTACCAAAAATATAAAAATCTACAAAATATTCCCTAAAGCAGATTTTAGCAAATTTTGGATATGCTGTTCTACAAATGATTATGCTTCTAATGACACCAAAACTATTTCTTTAACATTTTTTTCTGGGTCCAATCCTTTAACAACTAGTCTAATGATCCCAGTTATTCCCTTTTTTTTTGCAATGTCATCATTGTTGTGTCATGTGACCAGAAAGTTTGGCAATTTCATTCAACTCGACAAAGAACAAATTTATTTTGATGTTATCATATGAAGTTATTGTCACAAACAAATGATGAGTTCAGACGCAAAACCCTGTAAATGCCAAACCCATGAAAAATGAGATAACAATTGGAGTTGTAAGTTTTCTGTGTCTAGTATCTGATGATAAAATCAAAAAAATTTCAAAGCCCAGTAAAACTCATTTTAAATCCAACCCAAAATATGGTTTGTTTGCAGAATCCCGTAAGCACCAATGATGTTTTGATGCAAAACCACGTATGTTGTAGAGAGCCAATCACAGACGCGCATCGATGTGACGTAATCATAAATATTATGGCGTCGGCCATGTCTTAATGTTTATACGCTGATTTTTTGGTTAATTTCCACGTTAAGTATGGAAAACTTTGATGAGCCTGTGATTACTTCACCGACAGGAAAACATAAGCGACGTCGGCCATGTTGTTCCGCGCTTTCCCTGTCCAAAGCAGCAAGGTAATGTTAAAGGATTGATTCCATGTGTGACATGCACACATAACAATGCTTTCTGTACTGCCGGAACTTTGACGCTGTATGATGGGTTTTGTTCTTCTATTACATATTTTTAATTCAATGTTCGCTTTTATGAGGTTTCCGACTGTTTGTTCGTTATGACTAGTATCCGGAGATGGACTTACCAGGTTTTGCAAACAAACAAACAAGTGGACTTATTGGTTTTGTAGCCAAACACAATTAAAAACATTAATTATTGAGTTTTTGAATAAAGGTTCATTTGTGAAATTCTGATATTTTGTTCAGTACTCCATAACCATTTCATTACAGGAAAAGTGAAATTAGTGAACCTTACACCTTATTTTAAAACAAAAGAGGTCCGATGGACTTAATGGGTTTTGCATCTGAACTCTTCATATATTCATGAATGACGTCCAGTAGCTGCTGAAAAGAGAAAAATCAATGTGCTCCAGTGGTGTCGTTAAATAAAACAAACTTTACTTTACTGTATAGTTGGTCCTTTCGTGAGTAAAAGAAAGAAGAATGTTTTTTTGACATCAACCCATTAGATTATTTTTTGTCATCGTCTATTATATTAATTACTTATTAGATGTAAAACATTGTATTTGTTACTCATGGTCTTTTAAAAAAAATATTATGCTCTTTAAAAAAAATACTTGAAGTCTATTTTTTCCCTCTTAAATTTTTGCATTGAAAAAACAAATTCAAATATTTGTTGTATAGAAATCTGCCTGACATTAAATTGTAATATTTGTTTGATCAATAAAATATTTTGAAAAATAAGAAGAAAAAGATGCCTTTGAAAATATTAAAAATATTTACAAGATAAATTGAACATTCTTAATTAGTAAAAACTGAACTAAAATTTCAAACCAATTTTAAAATAACATCGTGTCCAGATCATTGTGATCCCCTTTCCTTTAATTTGAACAGGACAGGCTTTCTATTTAACAGGGATTCTTGTGAATTAAAAATAAATTCAACCAAGTTGTTTTATATTTGATAGTTATTTCCCTTTAATTGTGTAATTGAGGTGCCAGTTTGTAAAATACCAGAGATTGTAAAAACTCCTTTCCATTCCCACACAGCTTTCAAATGCAGTTATTTCCCTTTAATTGTGTAACTGAGGTGGCAGTTTGTAAAATACCAGAGATTATAAAAACTCCTTTCCAATCCCACACAGCTTTCAAATGCAGTTATTTCCCTTAGATTGATGTGACCATGAATCTACATTTATTGATTGTGTTCATGACTAGAGCAGTCAGTGTAATCTATTTATATTTATTTGCTGGATGTAACACCAGTGACAGGGATGGTGAATATAAAACAATGCTGTTAAATAAAATCTCAATTAAATTAGTCCTACACCTGTTGTCTTGTGAATTATTTTATCATTAATTTTGTCTGATTAATTTTTATATTTACATCCGTGTAGCTCAGCAGGTAGTGTCTGCCTAAGAAGTAGTTTGATCAATCCTTGTCAATGAACCCATTTGCAGTGGGAATATTTTATGTTCCAGCCATATGTGAAAAAGTGCATATAAAAGTAAAGTTTGTTTTCTTTAACAACGCCACTGGAACACATTGATTTTTTATCTTATCGGTTATTGGACGTCATTCATATATATATATGGTAATTTTGACACATTTTAGAGGAAACCCGGTGCCACCACATAGGCTACTCTTCGATAACCAGCAAGGGTTCTTTTATATGCACTTTCCCATGGACAGGACAACACATACCATGGCCTTTGATGAACCAGTTGTGGAGCACTGGTTGGAACGGAAAATAGCACATATAAAAGGTTAAAAACAACATGTTTGTTATTGTGGACCCCTGATGTTGGTGAAAGGTTTAAAATTTGCATTACCCAATTACAAGGGGCTGGTATTGTTTTATATACTGTATTCATTGCCAAACCTTAAACATTTATTTACTCAGGTCCCTGAAAAAAAATCTGTTTAAAAAGAAATCAGACTCTTAAGAACATTTTAAATTACTGTTAAAATATTAAAATTTATGTTCTTAATTTTACATATTTTTTGGCAGGCTTTTCATGCTATATTTTTAATCTGTTTTAATATTATATCATTAACTATAACATATAAAAAAAATCAGCCAATTCTGAGATGGTCAGATGGAAAATTCCTAAAAAAATTGATGAATTGACAAGAAATGACCCTATTCACTCATTCACTGTATATGCATTTGATCAAGTAAAAATTCTGCCTATTTCTATCTGCTAACTGAATGTTTATTTGTTACAGGTGGCAGATCAAACGCTGCTGGTTAGACTGTCGGCTGGCCTCATGACGTCGGATCGAGGATCAAGCGGTGGAGCTGAGCTGACTGATCTAAACCAACCGGTAAGTGATGTCCTGCACTAATTGAAGCTCATATTTAATGGTGGGATTTGCCACTGGTTTTGTATAAAGTCGAGGTTGTGGTAGGTTAAATTGCCCCCCATGAGTCCATGTTAAAAAAACATTTTGCCGTGGATTACAAATTCTTAAATTCAAGCCCTGTAATTCTTGGACTATTTTCTGGTTAATAAAATGCTATGCAGGATTCTCAACCCCATATTAGAAGCAGTGTTCGAGATTAACAGTATCCCGGGGATACCAGATTTTAATTTTGGATACCAGACTTCAATAACTCGGTATCCCGTTAGGATATCACATGTTTTTTTTTTAAATCCTGTATTTTTTTTGGTTAGAACAACGAAATATTATTTGACATATAAATTCAACTTCTGCAGAAAATCAATACAAGTAGGTTTATGATTAGTAATGTTGAGAATTCTTATATTATTATAGATTACACTTAATACTAATTTATATGTCAGTATTAGTAATTTACATATAAAAAAGGAGCCATTATAAAATGTTTTCAACCTAAAGTCGTTGTTAAATTTATTAAAATTAAAATTGGCTTGCTTTATATTTGAACGACAGGCAGGTAACCGTATCCAAAATTGGGATACTAAATTCTCCGGTGGGATACCAGATTTTGAAGTGTTAGTATCCAACTTGGATAGTGCACACATTTTTTAATCTCGAACACTGAATGACGTCCAATAACTGCTGATAAGATAAAAAAATCAATGTGTTCCAGTGGCGTCATTAAACAAAAACAAACTTTGCTAGCATTCAATTCCAGGGGTGCACAAATTAAAATTCTGCGTTTGTGTAACCTTTTTTAAAAATAATGAAATTTATTGTATTTTTTATTTGTGTTTGTTTGTAATTAGACATTAGAATCTCAATCAAGATCAGGTGGCAGTAAAAGGAGAGAAAAAAATTCACGTGAACATGAAATGGGTTATGTAAGGACAGTTTTGTGTGACCCCCACACATACGAAATGGTCATTCTCGCAATCTGTTCACCCCTGAATTCTTGTCTGCACACATATTCACTGCTGCCCTGGCCAAAGATGTGTCACCTCTCATCTGATTTATGTTATTGGCATGTCTCAAATCATGATTTCTGTACTGGGTAGGGTGTCCGACATATCAACATTATGCCTAGGAGGGACATGGTTGAAAAAAAATTGTGATCTAAGCACTTTAAACAAAATTATGGTCCTGGTCAAATCTTAAATATTTTAATTATGTTGAAAGTAATTTATATCTTGAAAAGTTAATATTTTGTCTTTTGATTTTACAGGCATGAAAGTGTGGTCAGATCCATTTGATAGGAAGAAATGAAGCTGTGTATGAAGTGACTGTACATGTGTTATTGTGACATTGGAGAATTCCAAATGTTCAAGATGTAGTGCTGTGGAATGAATGAGATGCCTGTTTCTATGAATGTATCGGGCATCTTAAAGTAGCATTCTCAAAGTTGACGACATTTCTCCTGACATTTTTCATTTATTTGTGTATATAGATTGAAAAATAAATATTTGATAAATAATGTTTCAAACGTATTTTTAAAAACAATGATTTGATTGTTATTGAAACAATAATCTGCTGGAAACAGGATGTAACCCTAGAGCATATTTCCTTAATATCGTTCATTAGCAGTATGTAATGTTACAATTTTTATATCTTGTCACAAGAAAAGCTGTTAATTTATTTATTTATCGTAATTAGACATTGATGTTCTTATTTTGATTTGATTTCTAAGTTTAATGGATTGACTTTGATAATGCTACTTTAAAATAAACATTTGCAGGATCATTTTTCACTTGACATTTTAAGTGATAGAACTTTCAGAACGCTTTACAGTGACAGTTGTCGGTGATACTAATTATGGTACATATTTTATCTGAGTGTTAAGCAGGCATTAACAATGTACAGTAAAAATATTTTACTTTTACATGTATGTTTTCATAAGATAATGTGATGTATTTTTATTTGAATTATTTCATCCAATGTATTTACTAATTTAGTCATTGATTTTTGAAGAGGTTATTTATAATTGTCAACATTTTCCTATTCCTATACAGACTCCTTGTTTTCAGACATGCCTTCCTAAATAAATATTTTAAAATGTTGATTATCTTAGATCTCCGTACCAGTAGGCTATATCAAATGTGGATGACTTGCAATAACAACATATTAATACTTTTAAATCACTAATGTTTATTTACCATCACTGTCCCAATAGTATCATATTCATTTTTCATATTAGATGCTGGCAGGAATTTTACATGTGTTCAACCAATTAACATTTTACTGATGAATTTAAATTAGTTCTCATCTTGCCCTCTAGGACAAGGACAAAAGTTTAACGTGCTTCCATCACTAAAAAAGTTTTCAAGCACTATTCCCCTCCCCCTTTCATACAGTTTGTATGAATATGTAAATGTTGACAATTGTTTTTATATACTTTAATACATTATAGTTGACCTATACTACATATAGGTTAAACGTTTTTAATGGGCACTAGGAAAGTTTAGCTCCTGTCTACTCAAATGACAGGAAACAACTTTGTGAATTATGTAAATTAAATTATGAATTTACAATTATAGTTGAGGGTTTTCTACCAATAATTAAAGAATCATGGATACTCTCGCTTTGGTGAGACATTGATTGAGTAGACAGTTTCTCTTTTAAGTGGAACCACTGACATTATTGGTGCGGTGAGTAAGCAGACACCATGAGTGACGGCATCCATGTAATTTACCATTCTGATGGTAACAGACTTGGCATTGTAATATTACGTTCCCTTTTTTTCACACAAGTGACGCAATTAGGATATTAGATTTTAATGAGCATTGGACATTTCTGTAACTCTGTGTTTGATTCGTAATCATTGTATGTTTAGTATTTAAATATTGCAGATGATTTACGCAACAACAAATGTATCATCATTAATTTTGTGTATGAATGTGTCATTTATAAATTACACAAACTACAAGATCAGCTATTCCTTGATTTTCTGTCTTATAAAAGTCAGTTTCTCACATCCCATGAGTCTGTTTGCAGTTCTTGAACTTTCCTGGATATAATCTGAATAATAAAAATTGTGATATACATTGATTTTGTTTGTTTTAATTTTAAATTAATTGTTATGCAAAGTTTTATGTGAGCCACATTAGAAAACCAGTAACTTGACAAAAATATTTATTGTGGGAATGGTTTTATTTATTATTTTGTTCTTGTTTATTTGTTGGTTTCTAAGAGTTAATTACACGTACTTCCAAAAGATGAGTTTTAAGTATATTTGGTTTGAAAACAAAATTATAACGGTCCAAATAAAATTCTATCTTTATAATGTAATACTGTTGACATGTAAAGTTGTTTTTGTTTTTTTATCTGATGATGGCTGTTTTACTAACACTATAAGCTGGCTTTATTGATTCAGATTGTGCAGACTATATAAAATGATTTGTATTAAAATAATAATTTTATCATGGTATGTATATGATTATATTTAATCTAGAGCAAAACAAACTTGAAATTGTCTTCTCATTAAACTTCAGAATTATTTTTGATCACCCTTAAATTTTTAAACAATTTTTTTGTATTTCAAACAATTTAGTTTTTATCATCCTAAATTCCCAAGCTGCATTCTATTTATATTAAACGCTGCAGTATGATTGCCAGTAAACCTTATCTCGCGCATTATCAGTAGCTAGAATCTCCCGAAATAACAGTAAACTTAGCTATACATAAGTCATAACAGGTAAATTATGTGAGACTGACTTCCAGATGGTCTCTTGTATGTAAGATGATGTTATTTCTTTTTGTTGGTTGAGACTTGATTGCATCAAAGAACAACTTATTGAAATATCCTAACTGACCTAAGGCTAATTTAAATCACAATAACAGTCCAGGGGTGCACAAATTAATGGGTTATGCGAAATATATTTGCGTAACTTTAAAAATAATGAAATGTAGGCCTATTATATTTTTTATTTGTGTTTGTAATTATAAATAGTATGACTGAACTAAAGTTATGAAGAATTTCCTTATTTAAAATTGTTTGGTGACAATGCAGCAATACTAAACGGGGAAAACAATTGTGCGAACTTGAAATGGGTTACGCAAGGACAGTTTCGCGCGACCCTCACGCGAACGAAATGGTCGTTCGCGCAATCTGTGCAGCTGTGCAGTTTTGTGATTCATATTTACAAAATGCACACTAAAAATATATATAGGCTATATGGCCTACACATTCACCCTTCTTTGCATGTCACACTAAAAATATATATAGGCTGTATGGCCTACACATTCACCCTTCTTTGCATGTCACACTAAAAATATATATAGGCTATATGGCCTACACATAAACCCTTCTTTGCGTGTCACACTAAAAATATATATAGGCT
>JAUTWP010114051.1:0-11703 GCA_033042655.1 Cyathermia naticoides
GTAGGTACTGAGATCGAATCTCTCAGTCGAGGCATGGGATTTTTAACCTCGGTATCGACTCAAACCCAGAGTGAGTGTTCTGCAAGGGAAGGTGGGAAGGTGTTTCCACTTGCACCGACCAGTGGTTCCATAACTTGTTTAACAAAGGCCATGGTTTGTGCTATCCTGTCTATGGGAAGTGCATATAAAAGATCCCTTGCTGCTTATCAAAAAGAGTTTCCTCTCTTCTAGTTAACATTAATATCTGTCCTGGTTAGACAAGCTCAGGAAACTGATCTGTGTGCCCGTGACAGCGTGGTTGAACCTTAATTGGATGTAAGCACGAAAATAAATATAACTAACTAAACAAATCATGACGCATGCATAATACTGGCATTTTGTTTAAAATATGTAAATTTATATAAAAGTTAATTTCAATTTTATTCTGACCCTTTCAATTAGCAAAGGACACAGTGGTATAGACACCGGTTACTCCAGCCATGACCGGACAACACTGTCTTCTAGGCAGGCCATTTATTGCTGTAGAAACGTCATGACCGGACAAAACTGTCTTCTAGGCCATTTATTGCTGTAGAAACGCCACAAAATACTTCTTTAAAATGTAAAAAGATTAGTCCCAGTGATGGAAATAGAGTGGAATTTCTTTTAACGTGCTTATATCACTAAACGAGTGTTCAAGCACTTAGTGATGGGCCGGACCAAACTACTTTTCATGGAAAGGACATGATTAGGAAACGGCAAGTTTGGCATTGCACTGTGCTACACGATGTGGCTAATTCCGTGCACTGCGTAACACTTCGTTTTTCTAGAACTTGTTTTAAATACGTTTTTAAAAACATTTCTGTGGTACCACGCACAGGTTTTATTGATTAAAACTCTTCGTTTTTTCGCAGTTTGAAATGTCAAACGCAGTAAAACTTACGTCATTTGAAGTCCCACTGTTCCAGCAACGGATGTGTATTCTGAAACATAAATGCACGAAGTAATCGATGTTATCAAACTATAAACAACACAATAAAGTTTCAATACCGATGTCCTACATAGGAAAGGAATAAGAGGGCCACAGAGCCCCCCCCCCGCCCCCTACCCCCATCTTCACGTCATTTTGTGTACCACGTAATATGCAGAACGTGTATATGTAGCCTCGACTTGTGAAGATGCCCCCCCTAAATTTTGCGGAAAGGGTACCGGTAGGTTATTTAGCGGCAGCAGGTTTGCCCTAAAGAAATAATTTGTGTTTGACGTCCAGTAGCCGATGATACGATAAAAATCAATGTGCTATAGTGGCTTAGTTAAAAATAACACATTTTATTAAAACAAGAAAAAATCGATTAAAAAAACAGACCATTAAAATGTAGGCTATATACTACACACAGACGTTGGTCTAATTGTCGTTGCTTGTTCAATTGTGGCATCGTGTATGAGTTTGTCTCAGTATGTTGACACTTTAACGACATAGAAAGTCAATACAATTTCATTTTCTGCATCGCCAGCCCAGACATCAAGTTATGAAGTGACAGTACGAAACTGGCGTTAACATTTCCTTATCCATGGGCTGTGTTTGAACATCAACTCCAATCTTCAATAGTTCAAAGAAAGATATCTATAAGTTGTAACTTTTATTGGCTTGTGAAATATTTCTTTGTTTAGGTCAACGTCAGGTCATTTGAAGAAACCCGAATTATCTTATAATTATGTATGTAATCAATGTGTAAAAACAGTTTGTTTTATTTAACGACACACTAGAACACATTGCTCTTTGTTGATCGACCATTGGACATCAGGAGAGGGATGCAGGTCAGTCGGTAACGTGTCCACCTTTAAAGCGGTCGGTCGTAGGATCGATCCATCTCAGTGGACCTATTTTGGGCTATTTTCCGTTCCAACAGTGCTCCACAACTGGTTCATCAAAGGCCATTGTATGTCCTGTCCTGTCTATTGGAAAGTGTATATAAAAGATCCCTTGCTGCTTATCGGAAAGAGTAGCCTATATGGTAGCAGCGGGTTTCCTCTGGTAAGAAGATAAAACGTTGTTATAATGTGTTATAGGGCCTACGCTCTTCTGATCCATGAGCCAGATCAAATATTGGTACCACCTGGTGGGCAAGGTCTAACAATGTGTTTCTGAAAGCCCTATGCCTACAGATAATGAAATAACTTGATAGACGTCCAGAACTCGCAGCTTGGTGGTAGTATCACACTTTGAAGTAAGGCACTTGGGTGTGTTTAAATCGGTAAAATTATGGGCTGGGAAAACGTAGACTTGAATTTCTTGACGACCAATGAAGTGTTTGCCACGAATGACCCATCAAAATGTTTGTCATAATTGTACGACCTCCGAGCTGAAACCAGACCAAGCTACATCTCAATTTTCTTCCATTGTTTTGGGTTGTAGTCAGATGTTCTCTTTGATACTGTCATACGTTGGACACGTGTGTGGTACATGCATTAGGGTTTGGGGTTCAGTACTAATTTGCACTGACATGTTGCCACTTTGACTTTGTAGAGATGTGCACTGAGTATGTCGTGCTCTGTCCCCAGCACGTTGTTTAATCAGCAGCTATCATACATAAACAATATTTGAGACTCCTGGTCATCAGAAAGTCCACTGCCGCTATAGGCTACTTTTTCCGATGTGCAGCATGATCTTGTTGTATGCACTTTCCCACAGACTAGACAGCACATACGATATCCTTTTGTGAACCAGGTAAGAACCAATGTTTGGTATGAGCAATATCCCAAGATTCATTGCAAGTCACTAGAGCACATTAATTTTATCTTATCAGCGGCTATTGGACGTAATACATATTATTATGCTAATTTTAACACATTTCTTCAGAGGAAACCCGCTGCTGCCACATACGCTACTCTTTTTGATAAGCAGCAAGAGATCTTTTATATGCACTTTCCCATCAACTGCAAGGGATGAATCTAACAAATAGTATTTGAGACCCATTACCATCATCAGAAATCCACTGCTTCCACATCTATTCGATAAGCAGCAAGGTTTCTTTTTCTTCTCTCACAGACAGAAAACTTATAATTTATAACATTTGGTGAACCAGTTGTGGACTACTGTAACGGAAAATACAAGAAAACACAATGTTATTTGATTTATTTTTATTCCAATTCTATGTTCTACACACTCACATATTGGTAACATTGACATGAGGGCACAATAAACTACGCACAATAAAACACACGGTCAACATTACAGCGAAAAGCTGCTGACTGCCAAGTTCTGCTGACCTCTCACATGATATGTACATGTTCAGTAAATAGGCTCACACGATAAGTAAACAAAAATAACAAAATGGTAAAAAGGGTAACCAAGGAGCTCTTGCTAACTGAGGTAGAACAACAAAGCAATACAATGATGTGAGAATATATCAGAAGTTCATGTTTCTACTTTTGAATGAAATTCTGTAAACGTTTTAATGAGCAATTATGTGATTAGTGATGAGCAGGGATGGTTATTTCTGGGATACATTATGAAGAATATTCAGAGATGCTCTGGGATAAATTTGGCATAGGTTTTCACAATACTTTTTAGTAGAATTTTAAGATATTGGTCTTTAAATAAATCTTTGTTCAAGTTTTAATATTTCGGTGGGATTTTTTTTTTTTACTAACTTTAGGGTCTTTTTTAATGTTTTTCTCCTGACTTTAAAATGTTTTTATTTTACTTTAGTAGATTTATTTATTTTTATTATCCTGATAATAGGGTAATATTCAAAAATATTCTATATGTTTGGTTCTTTAAAGTCTTTTTGCAATGTGGGAGTTATTTGCAAAGTGTAAGAGATTTTGCAAAGTGGGTGCAACATTGCATGTTATTACTTTATTTTTGTTTTTAAATTCAGAAACCCTATGTGTTAGCTGTACATATTATTTTAACTATTCAGTTTTAACAAGTGATTTTAGTGTAAAACTAAAATGTTACATAAATTACTGACATTTAATTATGTGACTCTAGCCATAGCTAACAGCAGGGCAAGCACTCGATTTAAAAATATTCAAAAATTTATAAATCTGTATTAATCAGAGTATCCTATGTGGAAAAATGATTCTCATGTACACTATGAGTAAAATAGCATTCCTGACACACAATAGCCACTGATTAAACAATATGATGTATGTCAGTAAATAACGACTGTTTTTTTCATTTTATTGTATTAATAATAATACAAATTTGATCAATTTTGGAAAATCCGTTTAATTCATGCCACTATAGTATATCATTTCAAATGGTTATAATCTTTGATTTATTTAGAACTGTTTTAACTTAAAAAAACATGTTTGTGTCCCTTTAAGATTAGTACAAGCTTACAGGTACATGAAAGTTCTTGCCAACTGAATAAATTTAAGACTGATAATGAATATTCATGGCAGCTATATCTACTAGTACTAATTTGAATATTTTGTAGCCATAAAAAGTTAATTTAACATCATTTAGTAATATAACATTTTAAAAGTTGAAGCACTACATTTTATTATTTTTAATCCTTTCATAATTGGTACAATATTCTAATTTTATAAGGTTAGATTCAGGATTTTATTAATTGTAATATTAAAGCAGTTTATTGGGTTTTAAGGAAAAGATAACTTTGTATCCTTAAAGGTTGAAATTGTAAAAAGACATTGAGAGGTTTGGGTCAAAATCATGAAGCCCTCCTTCCCAAAATCCATCCCTAACTCCCTAATGTGGTTATTCCTTACTTTAACAAATATGCTCATGTTTTTGTAGTAGGATCACACATACATCTACATATGAAGAGTTCAGGTTCAAAATGTGATAGAGACCATTTTGCCTCCCCCACACCTCAACCCAATAACACAAATTAATAGGTTTATTGTTGATTTTTTTAAAATTGTACATTTGTGATAGTTGGAATTAAAAGTAAATGTAGCTAAGTAACATTAATAAATGAAATATGTTCTTAAAAATTAAGTCATTTTTATGAAAATAAAAAAATATATATCGCATTTTGCACCCGAACTCTTCATATATACCTGTATATACGTAATCTATATTATATTAAAGTGTGTGGGCATTTGCCCTTTGGAAGCTCCAATTTCAGCAGAAGGTTAATGCATACAGGTTCATACAAAGGAAAAACATTGACACATAAAACAATGATTACGAACACCGGTAAACTTAAATGAATATTACAAAAACGAAGGATTTTTTAAATCATTTTTACAACAGCTGCAATCATTTGACTGTTTTCTTGTACAATGGAAATATACAAGTTTTGTTTGACTTGGTATGGTAGTAAATATGCAGGACATAGCACATTTGTTTTGCTTTTAGAATAGCGTAACTCGTGGTATTTTTGCAAACAAGATATTAATGCTAAAATCCAAATAATGACCCAAATAAAAAGTTATTTATAAAATATAGTAAAATATGAACTTTTCGAATGCTGTAAATGTTGATGTTTTTGCAAGCAAGACATTCCCTACTCCTCATCCTATAACATATTTTACTAATGCAAACACAATTCATATTTTTAATAACTAATGTGTTATCAATAGATATAGATTTCCATTTTTAACACAAACATTCAGTTCCTAACTGTACTGCCGCCATTGTAATTTTAACTGACCTAAATAAGTAGAAAGTTGATTTAAAGAGGAATCATGTATAACTGGCATGAAATGCCTAGATGTATTCTAAACAGATAAATATAAAAATATAGATACTGTAACTTTAAGTACAGCACATTGATTTTTATCTTATCATCGGCTATTGGACGTCAAACATGTGGTAATTTCAACACATGTATGCAGCTCTAACAGACATTATATAGAATTGAAATTCTTATACTCGATATTGTATTACATTTATTACAATATGACTTTTAAATCCAAGCATTAATATGATGTTGCAATAAATAGCAGGCTTACAGTAAATAGCACAATGCACACCGACCTATTAATAGCGCAATGTCGTTAAAGCACGTATTACTGCAATTCAGTCCATATCACCGGACACAAAATATATAACAAAATAGTAACCAAACCAGTAATAAATGTAAACAAAAACAAATAAAAATCCACTACACAATATGGAATGGCAGTTATTTTGATCACTTTATATGCGTGACCAAAACCGGTTTAATTGACAAGACATTAAAGGTGACCATGGCAACAGTTTGGCATTTTTGTCACATATTTTGGGGTAAAATAATGTAAATGGATTTCGGTTGCTGACCAGTTTTTCAATGATATGGTAACACTGACTAACAGTTATGATCATGGTTTAGAATTTTGATTTAAAAACATCAGAATTCACAAAGATTAATTTATTCAAAATGGAAGAGTTGTATAAATGTAAACGGTATAAAAACAAAAAATAATTCTAACATTTAGTTTAGCAGCAATGACAAAGTCTCGGGTTTCTTATTTTCATGAATTTCAAACCAATATCTGCACAGAATGTTTTTAATTCTACCAGACAAATGTCCTATGTTCATAATTACCTCACCAATAGAAAACTTTCATACCATGTGAATAAGAGATTTTAGTGAAACGTGTTCACTTCCATAAAACAAAAATTGCAGTCAATTCCACTTTTGTATAAAAAAATAAGATTTTCGATACATTAATCCATAAAGAATTTGAATAATAATTACATTTATTGTGGTTTTTGGATACACCATTGCTGATACGTTTAATTTAATATGATGACTGGTTTTATTATGAGTATACTCGTAGTGGCAAAATCTTACTTAATACTAGTACATGTCAGAGCTTTCAAATTGTGTTGAGTAGAGGGAGATTAAGTTAAAGTAGCAGACACCATAATGCCTTGACTTCATATAAATACTATCACCAAAAAATACATATTAATATTTTTGACTGTTCAGTGAAAAGAAACCGGTCAGTGGCTATTGGACATCAATCATGTAGTCATTTTGACAGATTTCTTTTTATAGAAAAAAACCCTGCTTTCTTATTGTATAGATGAAAGTTTTGTACGACATACAATTTTAATTAAATAGACATATGGTAAGAAAGTTTTACATTGTGTAGATAAAACACAAGAATTATTTTCTTATAATTCAATTAAGTAACTGCATTTGGCATATGAAAAGTATACACAAAGAACTTTTGTAAGGCATAGATGAAATGATCACGTACATGAAAATTATAGATTGGATATCTAACTAAAACCATATTTCTAATCCGCATGATATGAAGAAAATACAATAACAAAAAATAACATCAGTATTGCAAAATGGAATGCACACGTTTCATTGACCAACGAAACAAACAGACAAAAAGTGAATTGGCTAAAACATGTGCTCGAAATTTAAGTACTGGAAACATCATAAACAGAAAAATACTGAAATCAGTTGAAGCACTTGGCAAAATCTACTGTATAAATGATAACACTAACATCAACAACATGCTATGTACAAATTCATTTTAAAAAAAGAACATCATTGTAAAATAATTACAACAGCTTTTTGCAAGTCTAGCTAACACAAGCGTACAGGCAATTTAACACTCGGTCAAACAGGCAGGAAGACATCTCGACAATAATATACAAAAACCTCAATGTCTTTGGTCTAAAACAAATTATTGTTTCCTTGACAACAAAATTTGGGCAGCAGTAATTATTTGTAAATCTATACAATTGCAAAAAAAAAGATAAAAAATTGTTTCTCTGTATACAAATAAACACATAATTACATTTTTTGGTTTATATAATGAATAATCTAGGAAATTATTTCAATGAAAATTTCAAATGTACAAACATAGATTTGTTATGTGACTATTGTTATATAATTATAGGTCAGCACTTTATGAACAAAACATTGTTTTAAAAACAACACAAAATAAACAAAGAGGATATATAATAAACTTGATAAATAGTAATACTCAACGGTATTATACTAACAAAACAAAACAGTGTAACAAAGTGACCGTTACCATGTGCTATTTATAGCTACAGTGTGCTATTTATAGCTCTTCCATGAGGGGTCAGCCATTTTGTTTTCAGCATTTTTATAAATAAATTACAATTTTTACGAAACACCACCCCTTTTCCCCAAGTACTACAACATATTTTTAAAAATATCTTTTATATCGAATAAATATTTACTATTAAAAATAGTCCAAACATATTTAGCTTACATCTTCTTTAAATTTGCTCGGCTCTCACCTCCCATTGTAAAGTTATAGATTGTAGGCTATATAAATTAATTCAAAATGGCTGATTTTATTGTTGCTCATTTAAATGTTGTTAAAAAGCATGATAATAGTTTAATTGTTAAATTTTTATTTATACATGCTAATCTTTGCTAAAATATTTAAAAAATGAAATAATTAAGGACTGCCCCCTGGAATGCCAATCAGCAGTAGGAATGAACCAGAATACTAGCTGCAAATGTAAGAGATGCTTTGATTGGTTCAATAAGTCAAACATCCAATATATATATACTAGTAGGTGACACATACCCGGAAACAAATATCAGAGATGCTGTGATTGGTCAATAAATCAGACACACATATATAGGCCAAACATACCAAGTAACCAATGTCGGAGACATTGCGATTGGTCAATAAATCAGACACACATATACACATATAAATCACACATACATTCAGACATACACTATCAATATGGGTCACGTAACAAAAATACACCGACAAATACAAAACATGATGAGATTCCTGCAAATAACACACCTTTGGAATGAACTTAGGCGAGACCAACATAACAACATACATTAATGCACTCAATAATCATATAAGGGTTCATTCATTAATCATATAATCATGTCAGGGGTCATTCATTAATCATAAAATCATGTTAGGGGCCATTCTTTAATCATATAATCATGTTAGGGGCCATTCTTTAATCATATAATCATGTTAGGGGCCATTCTTTAATCATTTATTCATGTTAGAGGCCATTCAATAATCATTTAGTCATGTTAGGGGCCATTCAATAATCATGTTAGAGGCCATTCTTTAATCATATAATCATGTTAGGGGCCATTCAATAATCATTTAGTCATGTTAGGGGCCATTCATTAAACATTTTTATTCAATACAATCAGGCAATTTGTTTCAGCTGCACCCACATAAGACTGTTTTTACAGTTATTTTAAATGTAAATGTAAATTATTCAAGCATTGAGTTCTGTTAAACAGACACCTTTAAATTAATAAAAAAAATAGCAGCAGTTATCTTCATCAGATTAAGTGTCAATAGAGACATTAATGTCTATTATTAACTTTGTTCATATCATTATAATATACATTGTAATTATCATTATTATATTATTATTATTATTATTGATGTTTGATCAACAAGCATTTGGTTTTGTTCATTAAAGCAATACTGAATAGTTTTATTTTGCTTTAATGAAACGGTTTCGGTAGTCTTAAAAATAAAGAGAACAAACTAAATGCCCAAAAAAAATTCTTTCACACTCATTCTAAAACATTTTTAGAAACATTCGTATTAGTTGATGCTACTTTAAATATACAAACTTCACAAGGAAACTAAATATTTAATAAAATATATAGAAAGAATGATTTTTCAATTGCTTATAAATTGCAATTTCAATATTACTTCCAAGGAATATTAAATGTTTATTACTTTCAGCAGCAAATATATGTGCTTTGGATGATTAAATGGTTTGGTTTTAGAAATATAAAAATTGATTATTGCATGTTTTAACATGGTACACATTTGTAAAACCCTCAAAAGACAAACAAAATCATTTAACAAAGACTAGAATCTCAAATGAACACTCGTCACATGGGAATTGCACAACATAGTTACAAAAGGCTGTTGATAGTTTTCAAATGGTTAGTAAACAAATATAAACAGCTGGCAGTGGGTGGTTCATAAAATAACCTGGTGGGAGGTTTGGTGAGAAAAAAATTCTCAAACTAAACAAAATATTGACAACAAAATATATAAAAATAAACAAAATATGGACTCTGTGATTGTTAGTGGTTAATGAAAATGAATAACGGGCAGCGCTGGTGTGGTAGGAATTCAAATAGTCAAAGTCTGCAACATTTACAAGTTGGTATTATAGTAACACAAACCATGCAATGGCAGGATTTCAGGAGATTATACAATGTTTAGCTAGAACAAAATATCTCATGGCATGAAAGTATAGTTTGTTTTGTTTAACGACGCTACTGGAGCATTTCATTTTTATCTTATCGCTGACTATTGAACATCATACTCGTGGTAATTTTTGACACATTTCTTCAGAGGACACCCGTTGCTGCCACTCTTTTTAATAAGCAGCAAGGGATCTTTTATATGCACTTTCACACAGACAGGACATACCACAGCCTTTGATGAACTAGTTTGAAAATAAAGACTAAAATTAGCAGTAAATAATTTACAGTACTATAAGCATGAAGATTTACAAAAATTGACTAAATGAATACACCACAACCGGCTGCAATAACAATCAATGGATATGAAAAACTATTTCTATCAGTTAAAAATCAGATTGCTTTAGCACGGAATATTTGGTAAATATGTTCCCTAACTTATACCAGCCTTTAAGCTGCCTCATTTGAGATTTGTATTGTAAAAACATATACATGGGTAAACCTCGACATTAGTTAAAAACATGGAATTCTTCAACCAATACAATCACCAGACTTTGTTTGTGTCTGGAACAGGTTTAGTGAACAGCAAAATCACTTCGGTTCTCAAGTATGGCATAAAAACCAAGAATTTGAACTACTGTATTACAAAATAGTTTAACATTTGAAAATATTCAAAAATAGGCATGAAATACAATAAAACTGAGACAATATGTGAAAAATATTGGTACATAACAAAAATAATATTGGTGTGACCATCAGCCGACTAGCCGTATGTTAAACATCATCTGATTGGTGGGTTTGTATTGGACTGAACTTTTTAAGTACACATCAAGAAAACAACAAACTTTGGCAACTAGGTGTAACCTGTAATACACAACACGCAACTATCAAAAACAATGACAAAAAAAAAGGATCAAATTGTCAAGATAAATTTATCTAAAATGGTCAATTATTAAATATAAGCACATAAAACATATATATATATTTTGATAAATGTTATTTTGTGGTATATTGTTATGACTCCATATAAAGGCGTGTAGGGCAACTCACAACCAATAGAAGCCGTACAAGTATGGTTTTGTGGTTCGCGCTCTTTAAGTAAAGAGTTGTTCACTTATTTAAGAAAAAAATGACGGAAGACATTATCAAGAAATGTTATGTACAAATTAAATGATGACAACCACTGAAAGGAAAAACGTTTGATGATTATAAAAATATAATTAGCTATGCTAGCAGTTTATTATCAAATGCTAAACTTCCGGTTTGCTATAACGAGCTGCACCATTGAACAACTTATTGCTTCCGCATAGGACTTGGTTCAAATAGTCAAATATTCAACGTCACAAGATCAACGACACCAAAACAGGCACAAGACTATATGTAGAGCTATCAGGGGAATGGTAAAAAGCGGCCATTTTGAGACGAAGATTTGTTCCATTTCTGACATGAAGAAATCCAGTGATCTTACTGATAAGCCATTATCAATGAATAAGTTTACCAAACATTAAAAGGACTAGACTGGAAAAGGATTTAACGTGCTTACATCACTAAATAAGTGTTCAAGCACACCCCTCCTGGGCATGATGTCTAACAATGCACGACACCC
>JAUTWP010114162.1:0-11703 GCA_033042655.1 Cyathermia naticoides
CAAAATTGATTTACCAGACGTTAATCGAAATTATAAAGTCACTATCATTTCATTAGTTCCCTTATTTTTTGTTCTACGTATATCATATACTATTATAGCATCACTGGCATTATATCATATAATATTATAGCATCACTAACATAATAAACAAGACAAATTTGTTTTTTTCAACATACACCTTTTTCTTCTATTTTTGTTCCTTTTATCCATTGTTTGCTACTTTTTTCTGTATTTTATCTCCTTACCTCTCCTGAGAAAAGAAATAAATTTACCACCATGGCCTACATGCTAGCTAGTACATGTGAATTAGCAATTAACTACAAGTAAATGCAGAGGACTCCGTCTTAATCAGCATTTATCTAATTTGGATTGCTGTGTAAGCCAGCACAATTTCAAAGTCCCGTCCAGTTCTGGATGAAATCTGTCTATATTATTGGCACTCTGTCTAATCCATCATATTTTATTGGTCCCAAATGAATCGGGTTTAGTCCACTGTATAGAAAACAAAATAGAAACCTTTCCACGCCTAAATGGATCTTTGTTTGACTTGGAAACAAACAATCGTCTCTTGCCCGAGTCTC
Organism: Cyathermia naticoides; assembly: GCA_033042655.1. NCBI lineage: Eukaryota > Metazoa > Mollusca > Gastropoda > Neomphalida > Neomphalidae > Cyathermia > Cyathermia naticoides. The sequence goes on from JAUTWP010114162.1 coordinate 582, forward strand.
CTCTTTCTCCGTACAGGGTGATATTCACTGCAGCATCTGTGTCTGCTCCCTGCTGCTTCCCAGTCTGCACCTCGATTTGGTACACGTACACTATAAACAACATACTCTTTATTAACATCAAATAATACAACATACACTTTATTAAAATCATATTATACAATTAATTAGTTTTCTCAATATTGACATGTATTTCTGTTTAAATAACAAGTAAAATGTATATAAGTTTAGTCATACTATAATTTTTTTTTTATATGTACATGTCTTTGTGTCAGAAATTACATTCAAACAAAACATCTCCTACACACTGATTCTGGCATAATGTGCAATATCTTTCTAAGTAGAAATCTGTGAGTCTGTACTACATGCATATCAAGTGCTAACAGATATGATATCTGTGAATCTGTACTATATGCCTGAACCCCAAAGATGGAAGAAAAACTTGGCAGTGACACCAATGGAAGAAAAACTTTGGGTGAAAGAGACGACCTGTTGCTGACTAGAGTTTGAAGAGGTCGTAAAACTCATGATCTGAATTGAAGGAGCATAAAGAAACTGAATGCAGAAGAAGAAGTACTACATGCATATCAAGTACCTGGCAGAGGCTTCTGTCCTTTACGTACAACAGGGAGCTCTCTCCAGACATCCTTGTCATCCTCCGACCTCGACAACCAACGATTCACCTTGAAATTCAACTCCTCCTTAGAATTCAGATCAGTCATCTTCACCTGCAGTGAAATAAATAAATAAATAAAGTTTGTTTTATTTAACAATGCCACCAGAGCACATTGATTTTTGTTATCTTATCAGTGGCTATTGGACGTCATTCATATGGTAATTTTGACACATTTTTAGAGGAAACCCGCTGCCACCACATAGGCTACTGTTTTTGATAAGCAGCAAGGGATCTTTTATATGGACTTTCCCATAGACAGGACAGCACATACCAGGGCCTTTGTTGAACCAGTTGTGGAGCACTGGTTGGAATGAAAAATAATGCAGTGAAAGAATGCAACTCATGTAAAATGCTAGATTTTCTGTCATATTGTATACATTATCTAAAATAAGGCCAGAGTTTTGCCAGTTAACGTAATCTGACAAACATATTTACCAAATTGACATAAAGTGAACTCTTTGTCTAAACCGGACCCCCAGTAAACCAGAATCCTGTTAAAACTGGACAAATACTTTGGTCCTAATGTGTCCATTTAGTGTAAATCTAACCTCAGAAAACTGAAAAACAAACGTTTTACTTTGTCCCATGGGTGTCTGGTTTAGAGGGATTTCACTGTATTTATTTTCATATGGTATGAGTAGTTGAATCCACTGGTTGTAGTATCTTAAATTATGACAAACGATATACTAACCTTCTCCAAGAACCAGCCACTGTCTGGAATTGCTTCATAGATTCCAATTCTGATTTTATACAAATCACCCAACTTTGTCCCAAGGTTCACCTTTAATGTAAATACCATTAATATACAAACTACATGAATTCTAACAAATTGATAACAATATGCAACAGCACAGCAGTTCAAACTGCTTAACCTTTTACTTAACAAGAAAAAAGGTAACACAATGAATAACCGTCTCCTAAAAAAGTTCAATGAAGCTAAAATATTTGAAAAAGATAATAAAAACAATTAAATATCTGATATCTAGCGAAAAGTAAAAATTATCATTTATACAACAATCTAATCAAAGCTAGAAAGACACAGGCTTTAAGAACAGGTTGAGGAAAATGAACAGATGGATGTTAGAGAAATCAAGATTTATTTTTACATTAATAACTTATACACATTAATCTGGTTACATAATAAACTGGTAACAGAGCTAGAGGATATGGATTTACCTTGAACTCATCAACATCTCCAGATTGAAAGTGTCCCTCATCACCTCCACCCAGCACTATGGGTCCTGCATGACCAAAGTCTCCATATGCAAACAAAATCACCTCATTCTGTGTCCCTGCCAAGTTTCGCTTGCCAGTTGTCACCCACACCTTCCAGTCACCAGCTAAATGAATAGAAACTTGCTATTAACTGTATATTAAGTGCTTGAACACTTAAAATTGTGATGTACCGTAAGCACATTAGATGGATCATGTCTAGATAGTGTCTACTGTAGTCTGGACTGGAAATACTTTTGAGACTGTTGTAATGTTACAGACTCATTTGAGGCTTGGAAATTAATCTGATTTAGAGATACAGTGAAACCTCTCTAAACTGGAACCCCTCTAAACCAGAATCCCCTTTAAACCAGATAAACAAATTGGTTCCAATGTATCAATTTAGTGTAAATATAACTCTTGAAAACTGATGACCTATGAAAACCAGACATTTTACTTGGTCCCATAGGTGTCTAGTTTAGACAGTCCAATGTATTTTTAACTATACTGCAAATTAAACATTTTGTCAGATGGCATTAAACAGTATGGATGTACAACATAGATCATAGCTGTTAGTGAAAGAATTACATCTAGTTTGGACAATAACTTTCTACAAAAATCTAAAGACTGTTTCAATAAAATAATAATAAGCAATTTTAATAGTTTTGTTTTAAAATATTTAAATATTAACTTTAAAATGATTACACTTTACAGTGAATTAATTAAACATAAAACAAACATTGGTCAAATTTGCATTAAAATATATCAACATTTGATGATTAGAAACATATTTTGAAATTTCGAATCAAACAAAAGAAATTTGGACCATTACTGACATCAGATTTAAAGAAGTAATTCCTATATCAACTTACCTTTAATTGATTCTTTCTTAGGAGCAGGTGATTTAGCTACGAAAAAAAGAAAAATAGAAATCCTCATATAATTAGTAGTTAACTTAAGTAGTTTAGTATTTCAGTTATGAGAGAAAATACTGAATAACAATCACTCTAAAATCAACTACATGTACAATGTTTCCAAAATGCGAAAAACCTTTAAATATATAATACTTTGTTAACCATTTTTATTGGTAATAAGATCAAATGCAACCACATAAATAGCAAGCAAGTTCATACAGTTTGTCATGTCTGCTATAAGAGCCTAGCTCTGAATGTAGACATTAAACAATTTTGACATGACAGTTTGTCACTTCATAATAACAGCTAAAGTTGTCTTAGCTGTACATACTCAGAGATACTATGGTAACTAGAAAAGTGTTGCAAAGTGTAAATACAATGTGGAATCTCTTATGATATTCAAGTTTACACAATATTTATTTCTGTTAAAATATTTAACATTTGGGATGGGCAACAAAAAGATCATTCAAATAACTGAAACATATTTATTCAACATGGACAATATGGTCAATAGTATTTTTTATTTAAACCAACAAGAAACTTATTAAGCAAAAGGAAATTGATTGTCATCAATCCTTTTATAGTTTGGAAGAAAATTCATTTCGACTTTAACCCAGTGACCCCTAACGATATCACGCACATTGCCAGGGTGAAGGTCAGAAAAGCAAATCAAATTTAATGAATAGTAAAGATTTAAATTCTTTTTTAAAGTATTGTTACCTTGACTTTTATCAATATGCATGTATCTCATTGCATACATGTAAATGTCTTTAATGCTTACATAGATTTAGATAATTATTATAGGGTTTCACATTAACAGGTTTTAGAGTTAATCACACAATTCAAATATAGGTGTTGAGTATGTAACATGTTAAAACGGCACACTTCATAAATTAATAGTATGAGTAGGTGTGACTAATTTATTACTATATTAGCAAACTTATTTTCAAATGTTCATGTTATATTAAAGTAGGGTCTAAATTAATCACTAGTTTATTAGCAAACTTATTTAAAATTGTCAATTCTACGAATGTAGTGTTTAAATGAATCACTAATGTATTAGCAAACTTATTTAATATTATCTAATTCTATAAATGTATGGTCTAGATGAATCATTATTTTAATAGAAAAATATTTTAAAAATGAATACAGGGTCTAAATGAATTATTAAAATTGTCTATAAATGCAGGGTATATACTAGTATTATGAAACATGAATGAAAAGTATGAGTAGAACTCACTAGTTTATCACTACCCGGTATCAGTAAACTTATTTTCAAATGTGCATATTCAATCAATGCGGACTATAGCTAAATAAATGATAAAAACCTTACATTTTATCAAAAACAACAGTGAAGATTAGTTACCATTTCAAAAGTACATTGATTTAGTGTTGTTTGCTTTTTGTTTTATTTTTATTTTATTTATTTTTTGGGGGGTTGGGATGGGGAGATGCTGAGTTACCAATAATACTATCAAATAAAATTTGTTTTCCACATGTTCCCATTAAATACCTAGATCCAAGGATTAAATAAAGTGTATATGATCCATGATCTAAATTCAGACTGTGTATGTATACACAGCAAAATATATTAATTCTCAAATATTGCCTATTACAACTTTTCAAAACATCATCATTCTTTGGATATTTATAAATGTTTCCTTCCAATATCCAACAATCCTCATATAAAGCATACACAAAGTATATTTCAAAGGTTGTCTGTAAAAAAAAAGAATACCTGATGATGTATCAAAGTTTTAGATATTCATTAGTGCTCAACATAAAATTATTATTGTGTAAAAGATCAATACATGCATTGTGTGGTGTATAGTCACCTAATAGTGACAATTCAAAACATGTTTACAAGTACAATTTGTACAACAATAGCTCAATGCATGCAGCTACATGAAGTTTGTTTTACATGCACCAACAAAGCATGCACATTATATACGAATACCTCTTTACATGCTCTTGACTTTATGCATACTGTTATAACAATATTTGTGAAGCCAAAGTCTAAATTGTAATTAAATTTATATGTTCATAATTATTTAATAGCATATTTTATTACACTGTTTGAGTGTTACAGTAACCAAAATTGATATTAATAATTTTAATATATATATTACATGTATATACATGTATATGCATTAATGAAATATTAAAATATTTCTTTTTAAATATTAATCTGTCTATAATTGTATTTAAATGAGAAAAATTGGCACATTTTTGTTATTTCAGAAAGGTATTCCACCAAAAAATAAATAATCAATATCCAGTGATACCTTAAACATTTGAAAATAAAAGAAGGTTCTTCAGCTTTCCAACACCAGTAATTTAAATATTCCACAAACCTCCACATATATGATCCACCACAGATATAATTTGTTAAAGAAGAAATTAGAATTTTTTAATTTTTTTTTTTATTTGATAAGTTACTGTAATGGAACTGTACTCGAAACAGATTGCATGGCTAGGTAATAGTTATACACATAAATCTGTGAAGCTTTTATATTAAAAAATGATGATTGATCCTGTGCTTATAAAACTGTACAGACTGGACTTAGTGGGCTTTAAAGCCATACAAAATAAAAGACGTTGCAAATTTATACTTAAAATTAAATCTAGTACAAAAAATTAAAGGTAGTTAAAATTTTTTATATTTTAAGTTTAAGTCTTGACTGCAAAATTATATAAGCATTGAACCAGTTAAAAGAACAACACAAACAAAATAATAATATACATGTATATATAGAAACGTATGTATTGGTTAGGCAAGCGAAGTGTAAAAGCTATTAATGAACAGAGTGAAGAACATACCACACACAACAAACAGATGGCATGCCCTCACTCACAAAACAGTCACTTTACCATCATCCTCTTCTGATGCAAGTTCCACCTGAGCATGTTCACCTTCTATTAGCTGCCTAACAACTTCCAACCTTCCTCTACACTTACAGTGAATTGTCTAAACTAGATCTGAGAGGCACTAAATTTACTTGTTTATACACAGAGCCAGATTTTTTTTAATCAATTTTGGATTTAAAGATCAATAATGTTTATAGGAAGGAAATGTTTGTTTAATGACGCCAAAACACATTGTTGTAATTAGTAGCTAATAGGTGTGAAATATACAGTATTTGTCTCAGAGAACCTGATGTTGCCACATAGGCTACTCTTTCTGATAAGCAGCAAGAGGTCTTTATGTTTATAGAAATTTTTGGATTTCACAGATGCTATTTTGTGTAGAGTATCCTATAGTAGTTTTTAAAGATGTTTAACCAGTAACTGATCACTTGAGAACAAAAGGCTGATAAGCAATTTACACATTCATTTTACATTAAATATATATACATGTAGATTTGAAACAAACAACTCCTGTGTTAGAAACATGCAGACAACTTAAAATTGAGTAAAATTAGTTTTATAAATAAACAACAATTAAAACTAAATATTCGTACCAGTAGTGAACCATTATGGCTGTACCACATCAAGGCAATTCAGATTTCTTAGTGGCACAGTGTAAATGAATTATTTCTGAGATGTTGCACAATTATAGCTTTTATTTCTGATTTGAGATATTATTTTCTTTACAGTTTAATAAAATCAATGTCAATGTTCGCAAATTTTATTTGTATCTATTGTATGTTTTCCATGGTCTAGTCTTTATTACATTCTTGACAGAAATGAATATGCAAACTTTTTTTTAATTTACAATTATTATTTTTTGTAGGAAATGCCTAATTTTATTTGATGACAAAACATTGTTACTACTTGTTATCTCTGTTGTTTAATTTACAAAGTTGTTTAGATCATCCTGATGCACTATTGGTGATGCTCTATTACTGGTTAAACTATTGTCCTGATTTTGAGGGAACAATTTAGATGAAAGGTTAGCACTTGATTCAATGTCTTCAATCTCAGCGGCTACTTCAGACTCTGCTGCCTCAATGGCGGCTAGTGCAAGAGCAACTGAAGGTGACATATTTCTAACATCCTCTGGAGATTGAGGTGTAAGAATGTGCTCTGGAGATTGAGGTGTAAGAGAGTGCTCTGGGGATTGAGGTGTAAGAGAGTGCTCTGGGGATTGAGGTGTACGTATGTGCTCTGGAGATTGAGGTGTATGTATGTGCTCTGGAGATTGAGGTGTAAGAGCATGCTCTGGAGATTGAGGTATAAGAGTGTGCTCTGGAGATTGAGGTGTAGATTGAGGTGTATGTATGTGCTCTGGGGATTGAGGTATAAGAGAGTGCTCTGGAGATTGAGGTGTATGAGTGTGCTCTGGAGATTGAGGTGTACGAATGTGATCTGGAGATTGAGGTGTGAGAGAATGCTCTGAAGATTGAGGTGTAAGAGCACGTTCTGGAGATTGAGGTCTGTGTATGTGCTCTGGAGATTCATGTGTACGAGTGTGCTCTGGAGATTCATGTGTACGAGCATATGCTGGAGTTTCAGGTGTAAGAGTGTACTCTGGAGGCTGAGGAGTATAAACATAGTCAGACTGATGTATATGAACATGCCCAGGAGACCGAGATGTCTCTGCTAAAATATATAATATCAGGAGCTATGGTTAAAAGATGATTACTACATGTATATATGTATACATGCTGTCACATTAAATCATTGGTGGTAAGACTGGGTATATGATCTTGATATTGAGACTTGAATATAACATGACTTTGAAGATAACATCATATTTAAAATCATAATATACTTTTAACCAAGTGTTTAGAAAGATACCAGATTAGACAGTTATTGGTTTCATAGAATACACTGCATTTGTTTTTGAAATATTGCATCACTCATTAGGGGTTTATTTTATTTATTTTAACAATTTACAGTAGACAAAATCTTAGCACCTGACTCAAGTTCCTCATATTCTGCAGCTATTTCTGACTCTGCTGAAGCAATGGCAGCCATGGCCAGAGCAACTGCAGGTGAAATGGTATGAACATCCTCAGATTGAGGTGTGCGAACATGCTCAGGAGATTCAGCTATCCTTGCTAAAATAAACAACATTAGGAGCTATGGTTAAAAAGATGTTAATAGACTAATACTACAAATATCAACTAATTAAAATGAAGGAGAAATAAAAGGTTCATATTGATGAATGTAACTATGAAGCCTAAGCAAATTTTTTTTTTTTTTTTTTTTTTGGTGTGTGTGTGTGTGTGTTAATTTAATAATTCAAAACTATTTTCTTTACAAATAGCAAAATAAAATAAAAATGAAAACAATGCTAATAAGCATTTATCTAAATTTTCACATTAAAAAGCAGATATTATTTTTTATTTATCTAAGGCAGTTTATTAACAATAGAAGAATAGTGCAACATAATGTATTTAATAAAATATTTCCTGATGAACATTTTAGGTGTATTAAACTAAATATATATATCCTCCGATTACTGGTTTTCAAACGGATAAGCGTAGATCGCTGATTTCGTGAAATATACAAATTGAAATTTCAAATTGTTTTTCGTAACTGTAAACTGAGTATTTAATCCATGAAATAAAAACAGTTCCATAACGACATAAGGAAAAATGACATAAAATTACAGATATAGATGTCAATCTTACGCACGTGAATTTTACTCAAAGAATTTGTGTATGGCTCTCATAAATAAGACTGGCTGTCAATTTGCGACCCTTGATGTCTATCTATATCGCAAGAAATCCTGACTAAAACGTCTGTTTGAAAACTAATAATGTTCGAAAACTAATGATCGGACGATAATTAATGAATGCTGAGATATAGGATCTTAGATGACAAAGAAGTGTTATTTTAAACTAAAAGAAGAAAACTAAAATGAATGAAGCTCACCTCCTAGGATTCTGGTTGGGGCAGGTTCTAAAAAGGAAGCAAAAAAAATGTAAGCAGATGACAACAATTAAAACCTAAAGCAATGGGTAAATTATAAATATTGAAACCAAAATCATTAAGTCATTGATAGGTCTTAAGATTGTGAATTACCATTATTGTGACTTTTTAAATTACTTGACAATATGCAACACATCACAAATATATACGATTAAATCTTAACTTACATGACCTACTTTTATTAGAAGAGAAAATAGACCCACTTCAGGGATAGAAACCAATGCTACTAGTCTCCCAGGCCAGTGGAAATATTTCTTAATTTCTACCCCTGCTCTTTTATTAGAAGAGAAATTATGATAGAGCTTAATTTAAGATAGATAATTACAATTTCAATTTTTTTAATCAAAATATTTGCTATTGGAGATCCATTATTTTATTACATTTTCAGAATTTTGAAGGTATTGTTTTTAAATTTATTTTCCTTAATTTCTAGCATTTTTCCAAATATTTTTGTAGTTTTTGATTTTGCTTCACAGACACTGACAATCTTTGTATCAAAGTAAAACTTATTATCCACTAAATATGGATATAAGGATATCATACAGTGAGTTTTCTACTGAATACCCAATTTTATGTGACAGTGAGATACATATTATTAGCAAACTACTGAACAAAAATATATTTGATGTCACTGTGCTATAATTATGCAAATGGGGGTGAACAACAAACCAACTCTCCTTGTGTGCCCAACCTTAAAATTGGATTTGAATTTGTAAACAATTTAATGGTTTTATTTCAAACAGGTAAGGTTTTGCTAAAATAGCAATATGCATCTTATACAACATTCACTAATTAAACATGATACAATGTGTGATAATCATCTTAAAAAGGATCAAGATAAATTAATCTAGCTCTATAATTCTGTCCTTTTTTCATTAAATTTTGGAAATGCTCAAAAATGGAAACATTTGTAGTCAAATGATTAAGATGGAAATAGCCTATAAATATTATACTTCTGAATATAATATGAAATGGTGTAGTGATCAGGAAGTCGCATTACTTATAAACACAAAGAATTTTATTTTAGAGTTATTTTCTGTTTATCTCCACAACTGTAGCATTCCATCAATTTGTTAATACTTTATAGTAATCAGGAAGTTGCATTACTTATAAACACAAATAATAATATTTTAGAGTTATTTTCTGTTTAGTTCATGACTTAAAGAGTACTGTTGGCATAAAACGTGTCTATCTCCAAAACTGTAGTATTCCATCAATTTGTTAATGCTTTATATAAAGTGATAACATATATTTATGTCAAAATAAAAACAAAGAAATCATGACAATAATTTTTTCTAAGTAATTTATTTGTCAAGAAGTCATTCAGCTCATACAAAATGGTATAAAATAAGAAATGTTTTATTAAATAAATAAAAATTATCACATAAGAATATATCCATTAATTAATAACAATCGTTTGGACAAATAAATATTTCTAAAGTTCATGTATATAGTATAAAATATAATAATGGCATATTCAATTAAATGGTATATAAAGAAAATAATAATTCAATTTTTTTAAATTAAATAATGTATATTAACATTTTATTTAAAAATAAAAACAAGCACAAATATGGCTTACTATATAATATATATATAAAAAAAGCCTGGTGATTTTGCTAAATACTAGTACATAGAGTAGTAAATCTTGAGTAAAAGTGTAAAAAGTGCATGTGTTTTTGCAGTTGTCAAATGTCATGAATGTGCTTACAATACAATTTAAAAGAACAAGTTATTTTATGAATTATTTTTTAAAGTCAAACAAGAAATTCCTTAGGGAATTAGAAGATGATCAGTTGACTCACAACAATGTAACAGCCAACCAGCTAGAATTATGTATTTTAGCAAAACATTATCTTAAGATTCTTACTGGTATAACACAAATACAATCTCCAATCTTTGTCTTCCATCAATTAATTCCTAATTATTCATGAAAGTGTGGAACCTTCAAATCAAGAATATGTTTTCAGTGTTAATCTAGCAGATACAAAATGAATTTTAATTTCCAAACCTTTTTAGTATAATGTAGTTGTGCAGATTTAGAGAAGGTACAAGTCTGCTTATATATAATATACTGTAAATGAAAATTCTGTTGGATGAGTTAAAACATAACCAACACTGGGAACTGTCCAATTGATTACCTCCATGTTCTGACTAATTGCAAATAAAGGATTTATTTTCCATTAAATCTGCAACTTCATAGTCAGAATTTCTAAATGTCTCAAACTGCTCAGAAGTGACAGAAATATGTATCATCTAGACTATGATTAGTATGAAGTAGTTGCTACACACCAAAGTCGAAACTACATTTGTCTGCACACTTGGGAATCCTTGATATTACTAAATAAAGTTTGTTTTGTTTAACAATGCCACTGGAACATTGATTTTTATCTTATAATCGGTTATTGGACGTCATTCATATGGTCAGTTTGGCAAACCTTTT
>JAUTWP010114273.1:0-11702 GCA_033042655.1 Cyathermia naticoides
AAATCTGTATAGTAATGTGATGACATTCTAAAACAAGTTCTTTAAATCTTAAATTATTTAAACCAATATTCAAAAAACTAAAATATTCCATAGAAAAGTCTGGTATTAATTCACATCATGGAAATCTGTATAGTAATGTGATGACATTCTAAAACAAGTTCTTTAAATCTTAAATTATTTAAACCAATATTCAAAAAATTTCAAACGTGTCCCCGTAAATACTTCCTTATTGCAAGTAATGTGCTCTATTGGCGTCGTTAAATAAAATGATAAAACAAACTTTTTTCTTTCTTTCTTAATTACAAGTAATGTAATGAAAAATGATCAGTCATGTTCTGTGTTGGTACATGTACATGTATTGCATTTTAAAAGAAATTCTGTTCAATTGTTCATTATTTAGCAATACTAGTGTGGGGTTTTGAAACATGTGATTTGTTTTATTTATTATACAATGCAATCTTTTTTTAAACAAGCATTCAATTTTGATTTATTATACAATACTCTCCTTCTGTTTTGAAACAAGTGCTATTACATTTAACTTTTTATACAATACGATCCTGTTTTGAAACAAGTGTTGCTAATTTTTGCATTATTATACAATAAAGTCCTGTTTTGAAACAAGTATTAAAATTTTCTTTATTATACAATAATTTAATTTCCTTCTGTTTTGAAACAAGTGTTGCTAATTTTTGCATTATTATACAATAAAGTCCTGTTTTGAAACAAGTATTAAATACTTTTCTTCTGTATTACAATACCTTGAAACATTGTAAAACAATTAATAATGTAATGCTGCAAATTAATACTACATGTATATGGTTTCACAATTAGTATTGTAATATTGTGAAACAATCCGCTCCAACCAGTGGTGCACAATTGGTTCATCAAAGGCCGTTGTATGTGCTGTCCTGTCTGCGGCAAAGTGCATATAAAAGCCCTTTGATGCTTATCAGAAAGACATGTCCCGGGCGTGGTGGATGGATAAAACCATAAACTGCACCCGGGAGAGGCGTCTGCTATAACAGCCTGGCTCTGAACGTGGACGTAAACAATTTATCTTATCCTATACTATTTTATTCAGAATAATTGTGCTTCATTGTCAGTATATTTCACGTGCCGTCTACTTGCAGGGGATCAGCGTTTGTCGTACGGAGAACTAAATGCAGCCCTGATGAAGGTAAACTTTTAAACTAAGTACAAAATGTAATAAAATAAAAAGCCTTATATTACACAATAATAATATACTACTCAAAAGAAGTTAAGGGTCAAACATATGTTGTTGATTGGAGTTCCAGAAAGGGGTCGATTCTGAATAGCATTAGTTGTTCCAAACCTCTGCCACAGTCTACCAATAACGCTTTGGCATACAATTTAATGGTGAACCACAGTTCTCTGTCCATCGTGTAGCCACCCAATGACCTTTCTCAGGTCTTGGAAGATAAGTTGTCGTTGAACCATCTTAAAATTTAAAGTGGTGATGAAAGAAAAATGTTCATTCCTTTTATTGCTGAAATTGTCATGCATGCAATGAAACTCATGCAAAACACATGCAAAGGGGGCATGAGGTGTCACAATGGGTATTTCGATACAGTTTGTCAGTTTAGTTTGACTAAGTTTTGCATCAAATTGACATAATTTTTTTAACATTTCGTTGTCGAGAACCGCTACAAACTAATTTCTTTTCTTCTCTTTTTTCAGGTTTATAAATCATGCCTACAGAGTTAAGTAAAATTCACAATGGAAATTGTCGCTAAAGCCATAAATAAACGTTTTAAAATGCCATTGTGAATATTAGTTTTTGTTCCTCCGAGTTCTTTGAAAACTACGTTTATAAAATTCATATTTTTTAAAAGTAAAGTTTGTTTTGTTTAACGACGACACTGTAACACATTGATTGGTATCTGATCATCAGCTATTGGACGTCAAACATATGGTTTTCAGAGTAATCCCGCCTCCGTCACATATGCTACTCTTTTTAATAAGCAACAAGGGGTCTTTTATATGGACTTTCCCACATAAAGGACAAGACATACCACGGCTTTGATAAGCTAGTTGTGGACCACTGGTTGAAACGGAAAATATAACCCAAAGTGCAGCTGGGCCACTGAGAAGGATCGATCCTACGACCGACCGCTTCAAAGGCGAATACGCTACCGATTGAGCTACATCCCGCTCTATGATTGTTTTTTAAGCTGCAACGTTTAAAATAAACGGTACCAAGGAGTTAGGGGAAGAGCGTAATAGCCCGATACCCGCCAATACCGCACCTGTAGCGGATATCCGTTGAACACTATCAGATTTCTAAACATAAAATTTTATGTGTTGGCTAGTTCTATTAATAACTTAACAATGGACTTGAAGTGTTGTTTGCTAAAGCCCCAGTCACACTGTCAGGTATTGAGGGCTGGGTATAATTACTATGCTTTTAAAACGCCTCTAATTAACACGCTTATTTTGAACATGGCAAGAGCAAACATCATTACGTAAATATAATACGTTTTACTACGTATATTGTCGTTTTACTATGCTTTAAAAATGTAGTAATGCCTAGTCCTCGATACCTGTCCTAGATCAACCCAAGGTTAATATTTTTATGAAACTGGTTTCAAATAACAGAACTTGTATATATTGGCAGATAGCAAGCGTTGTGTTCGAGTGCATGCCTCACTGAAAAACCCGATGTATTATAACCAGTCACGGCACTGGTGGCTGTTAACGTGAGAATAATGAAGAAGGTACAATTATTTGTATTTATCTTATATTTATGTGTTAATACTTCGTGTGTCGCTGAAACAAAGGACTGGTCAGTGTGTCGAATTCACGGAAATCAGGCAGATTGCTCAGGTCATAGGACGTTGAGTTACATACCAGTTCTGCCAATGCATATCACACAACTTAGATTTTCTTTCAACAACTTAACACACGTTACGTCTGAAACGTTCAACAATATCACCAAGCTGAAACTGAAGACGTTACACCTTGTTGGTGACAACATTGCCATGATATCGCGGACAGCTTTCCGGGTGTTGAGACATCTCGACTACTTAGACATAAGTCACAATGACGTAGCTCCGAGTGTTCTAGCTGACGCCTTCATCGGTCTGGCCACAACGCCTGTTACCCGCCTAGACATGTTGGCGATGAATCTGCATTTCATTCCAGCGAATTTCTTCAACAACTTGAACGCTTCCAGAATAACTTACATCCATTTACACATGAACTACTTCAGGTATTTTAACTGTAGTGATTTTTATCCCTTGAAACATCTCATTCATTTGGGCATTGCTCAGAACTATATAACGGACCTATTGTTGACTGGAGGGTGCACACTGAAAGAGATAGATTTATCGTACAATAGTGTTAAATACTTGTGTATACCTGGACATGCTTTCAAAACGATAGAATTAGTAAATGTTCGATTCAACGGAATCTACCACATTGATACATCATCATTTAAGTGTTTTCCAAACATCAAACGAATTTTATTAGGTGGCAATTATTTTCTCAGGATACCAAAATTTACGTTTGCAAATTTATCAAAACTTGAACACCTGTCAATGGTTATTAACCCTACGCTGAAGAGGATTGAGGCATACGCTTTTAGCAATGACAATCTCAAAGAACTGATAATGGTGAACAATGGGCAGACTCTAGAGGCACAATCCTATGACCGGTGGATGTTCAGAGGATGTAGCAACCTCACGTTTCTGGACCTTTCACAAAACAACTGTCGCCATGTATCTTCAGATATTTTGAGGACACTGTTGGAACCTTTGAGAGACAACCTAAAGACATTGGTGATGTCTGATTGTACTTTAGCAACAATACCAGACTTTATTTCCGGTCTAACAAAGCTAACCGAACTGAAGCTATACAATAATCTTATTACAGGATGGTCGTCCGATACTTTAACTACAATGACGTCACTTCAAAGTTTAGATCTTAGTCGAAATAGCATAGCTGTGGTTCACGAAGACACTTTTCCTGAAAATATTCTCAAAACATTAAAGACTATCGATATTTCCTACAATCCTCTCGACTGTTCGTGCGCAAATTTATGGTTTTTACGAATATTCCACACTTATTCAGCAGTGTTTACCAATTCATCCAAATATTGCAAGTGTTCAAGTCCAGCAGGAAGTGAATCTACCCATTTTATAGACATTCACTTGTCCGACAATTCCTGTTTGCTTAACCTGACGTCACAAGTGATCGTTGTTGTCATATCAAGTCTGTTTGTCGTCATTGTTGTTATGGGAACGCTTGTGTACAGATACAGATGGCATCTTCGTTACTTGTTGTACATGCGCAACAACGCACGACGTCACGAGGAACCGGAGAACGAAGTGGAGTACTTGTATGACGTATTTGTGGTATATTCGTCAGACGATTCTGACTGGGTTTTGGACAAGGTTCTGCCGAAGCTGGAGGAAGAATCGGGATTAAGACTGTGTGTCCATGAACGAAATTTTGAGCCTGGGAAACTAATCATAGACAATGTAATGGCGAGTATTGACAGCAGTAAGAAAGTGATGCTAGTTTTATCAAACAGCTTCTCAGAACGAGACTGGTGTCAGTTTGAGTTGGATCTAATTCAAAGACGCGTGCTAGACACAGGTCGAGACTTGGTCGTCACTGTGGTATTCGAGGAACTGGACAATCGTCGTCTGACACCGTCAATGTTGGCGATGTTGCAAACGACTACTTACATAAGATGGACAGATGACCCGGATGCTGAGGATGGATTCTGGGAAAATTTAATTAAAGCGTTTAATGACAACTGAAGTACAAAAACTGACTGAAATTGTCTGATATAATGACTATTTTAAAGCTAGACATATTTTTATCATAGCTCAACTTTCAGTGTGGACTAGAGTTAGAGTCCCACACAAGTAATTGGTTTTATTTAATGATACCACTGGAGCACATTGAGTTGTATATTATCATACTTCATAGGCTACTGACCATCAAACACAGCAACACACATTTCTTTAAAGGAAACCCACTGCAGTCACATAGGATACTCTTTCTGATGAGCAGCAATGGGTCTTTTAGGTGCATTCTTCTACAGCTAAGCAATTACATAGTCATAGGCCTACCACAGCCTTTCATGAATCAGTTTTGGACCGCCACTGATGGGAACATAAAATAGCACAAACTGCAAATGGGTTAGCTGAGGATTGATCCAGTGTCCCACAAATGTTTATTTTATTTACAAATGACAAACAAGGTGCATATATTAATAATGTTTACTTGTAATAGGTTTTTGATGAATTATAACTTGTAATAGGTTTTTGATGAATTATAATTATAAATAAAATACAATATACACATAAATATACCATTATAGTATATTAACATTCTTTTGTATTATCACTGAAATGTAATATCACAGATGTAAATTACTGGATCTGAATAAAAGTGATGTCAACACAATGTTTCTACTCCAGTATTACTGTATACCATCTACTCGAAGACAAAACATGGTTCTAAAGGTCAGCATGACTATAAGGCCAACCTAACCCTACACAGTTAGACTAACCCTCAATTTTACAAAGAATTGTAATATTTGTGTGTAGATGGATTCCAGGATTATTTCATTAAATATTGGCACAGTCAGATGTACCATGGGATCCTCCAATCAGGTCATCTTTTCACATTTACCATTATTAAAAACAAATAACCACCTCAATTTCAGTTATAAAACAAATGAAATATGGATGGTGCCATCCAATAGGAAATCATGGCTATGCCAGTGTCATTTTAAAATATCTATTATAGTACAGGTCATAATTTAAATATACTTGAACAAGAAACTTCAATCCCCGAGATGATTTTATAAAAAGGAAAGGAATGTTTGTTTACAACCCAGCACATTATTTTCAATGTCTATCCGGTGTTGAACATGCAGTATTCAGAAGAAACTTGCTGCTGCCACATATGGTACTCATTCTAATAAGTAAAACAAATGTCTACATTCAGAACAAGCTGTTATAGCAGACACTCATCTTGGGTTCCAGTTTTGACCTAAGACAGGGTCTTTCTGATAAGCAGCAAGGAGTCTTTTATTTGCACTTTCCCACAGACAAAACAGCACACACAGCTTTAGGTTAACCAGTTTTAAAATGGAAAATAGTTCAACTACAAATGAGATCGATCCAATAACCGTTTAACAGGTGGATGCTCTACCTCTTCAGCTACATCCTGTTTATTTGTATAAATACCTGTATAGATGTGTTAAGACAGCCTGGGTTAAAACACTGTGTCCATGAGGCTAGAGATTTAATCTCACTGAAAAACAACAAATATATAGGACGTCCACTGTTTCGTTAAGATGAAAACTGTCTTGGTCAATCAATTGATGAAAACCGTTATTTACAATGAACAACAGCTGAGATGTCCTCATCTGTTTGTTTGTTGTGTCAGTACAGTGAGTGAGTAAATATTTAGTTTAACGTCACTGCAAGAATCTTTCACCCATTTGCAGAGGCGGATCCAGAATTTCCATTTAGGGGAGGCCCTCAATGACAAGCTTAGGGCCCCAAACATTCCCGAAAATATTTACAATGTAAAAAATTGAAAAATCGCAAAATTTAGAGGGGGCCCGGGTCCCCCTAGATCCGCCACTGATTTGTGATGATTAAACATTGATTAATTTAATGACATGATATTAAAAATATAACATGAAAAGCATGCCAAAATACATTTAAAACTAAAAATATAAATTTTAACACTTTAACAGCAATTTAAAAATGTTCATAGAATGGGATGTCTTTTAAAAAAGATAAAAATTTTCCAACAAGAACCTGAGTAAATAGTAAGTACAGCAGACTGTCTAAACTGGACACTCATGGTAACAAGTAAACTGTCTGGTTTTCAAGGGTTAGATTTACACTAAATGAGCACATTGGGACAGGATTATTTGGTTTAGAGACGATTCCAGTTTAGTTTCTCTGTAGTAAGAATTTTGAATATTGTACATTTTTAATTAAAGTATAAACAAGAATTGTGTTAAATTAATTTTTTATAATAATGATTTCCTGTTACCCGACCAAACTGAAATCTGCTGATTCACTTTTTAATTTCCATCCACAGTAAAAATTAAATTAAATAATTTAATTTAAAAAACAAATTAAAAAGCAATAAAAATGGGAAAACTTACAAGTAAATGAATACTGGTATCACCAGATACAATGCTGATCCATGTTTGACAAAACATCACTTAAATATTTGATTTTAAGCCAGATCTTCCGTGGAAGAATAAAATGTTCATGGATGCTGCCATCATTGCCTTGGAATGCCAACTAACTGTCACACACACTGTCATCAAATTCAAAGAACTAATTATATTTCATGTCAATTTTGTGACATTTAAAAAGACACTTGCACATGACTGATTCAAAGCAAGACAAAAAGCACCTGTATTACTTCCTGCATTAAGTGGAACAAGTTACACGTTGTCTGCCTAACAAAGGATCAACAAAGGATGATGTCATATTTGTTGCATACCAAACCTCCATGTTACTCAAAAACCTCCATGTTAAACCTACACATCTTCGTTATACTTCAGAGACTGGTAAATTGGACACACAAAATGGCTCATTATGAATTGGTCACAATGAATTGGTCGAGAGATTCTGAAATATTGGACTATTTGTACTGTAAATACAGACAGACATGATGAAATAAGTTGGTCACAACAAGAGGACTTTGAAATGTCTGATTATTGTTAAATGCTTCAGATACTGGTAAATAAAGTCACAATGACATAGATTGCTAAATGTCTTGACTAGTAAATACTTCAGATACTGGTAAATACAGTCACAATGACATAGATTGCTAAATGTCTTGACTAGTAAATACTTCAGATACTGGTAAATACAGGCACAATGACATAAATAGTTAAATGTCTGGTTATTATTCTGAAATGTCTGACTAGTAAAAACTTCAGATACTGATAAATACAGTCACAATGAAGTGAGATTTTGAAATATCTGATAGTCAGTGAATACTTTAGATAGTGGTAGAACAGAGATACATGGTGGCTCATCAAGACTTGGTCACAATGACATAGATTGTTAAATCTGGTTATTACTGAATACTTCAGATAGTGATAAATGCAGTCACAATGAATTGACAGACAGATTCTGAAATGTCCGACTATTGGTGAATACTTCAGATGCAGAACTATGCTCAGGATGCACAAAAGGGAAATCAACTGTGTCAACTTCCTTGCTTTCCATCTGCAAATAAAAACACATTGTTATAACCAACAAGAACAACCACAAACACATATACAGCGACAATATGCTAGAAATTTTTGGACCAAGACACTCTTTGTGACAATATTTAAAATAACTATGTACACCCCCCATAAAAATACAACCCACAATATTTTGAAGACCATCTATTTAGTAAACAAATTATTCTTTGGGAAATAAACCAAATTTCTAGGACTCCCCAACCTCCCTTAAAATGGTTAAGGATTATGATACCCTACAAATTGGTAAACAACAGGGTCTAGTTTGAGAACCACCATTGCATATAAAAGAATGTCTAACATACAGTATTTGCAACACATTGTCTTCAGAAAGAATCCACTACCGCTACTCTTTTCAATAAACATCAAGAAGTCTTTTATACATACAGTGGACTGTCTACATCATGAGACCAAGTAAAATGTCTGGTTTTTGGAGGTGTCTGGTTTTCTGGGGTTAAATTTACACTAAATGGACAGATTGGGACCAAATCGTTTGTCCAGTTTAAAGGTGGTGGAGTTTAGACTAGAGGTGTTTCACTGTACTTTATCAAAGACTGATGAACCAGCTGTGGACCTCTGGCTAGAATGGAAAAGATCACAACAAATTCACTGGGAAGAATCAATCCTACAATCTATCACACTTCAGGCCGATGGTCTATTCTTTAAAAACATACCTGCATTTCCTTGCTGGTTGGAATTGTGGTTTGTTCCAGGCTGTGTATGAGATCGCTGGATTCTGTCAACAGTCGCTGTAGTTTGCTTGCAGGGGAAACCTTTGAATAACACACAGTAACTTGAAATTAAACATCACTTCAAATTAAACATCACTTCAAACCAAACACCACATCAAATAAAACATCACTTCAAATCAATAATCACTTCAAATCAATAATCACTTCAAATCAATCATCACTTCAAATCAAACATCACTTCAAATCAAACATCACTTCAAATCAATCATCACTTCAAATCAATCATCACTTCAAATCAAACATCACTTCAAATCAATCATCACTTCAAATCAATCATCACATCAAATCAATCATCACTTCAAATCAATCATCACTTCAAATCAATAATCACTTCAAATCAATCATCACTTCAAATCAAACATCACTTCAAATCAATCATCACTTCAAATCAATCATCACTTCAAATCAATCATCACTTCAAATCAATCATCACTTCAAATCAACTAGAAAGGGTAAATCATTTTTATGATACACTAGTTGATACAAAATAGCTTCAGCCATCCCCCACCATGCACAGAAGCAAACAACTACACAATTTAGTATTTGGCTAATCAAATTATGATTACTGTATTCGACGTAATAAGTGCCCTGCTCCAATAAGCGCCCCCTAAGCGTTATAGAAATTTTGAAAATAAAACCCAATTAGTGTCCCCACAAAATGTCAACACAAACAATGGTGTATGGTCATTTACACACCTACTTTAAATGAACAAGAGATTTCAAACATGTCAGTTTTTGCTGTGCTGTACAAGGTTGCCAAATATAGCAATAGATGTTCACTCTTTAAATGACCATGTCTATATCACTAATCTGGATGTTCCCCCTCCGTTGCATCAGACGCAAATAGGTTTATTTCGTGAACTAAATGTTGTACAATAATAACACTAATCAAAAATATATTCAGCCTGCATACATGTACTGTTTGAAAGATATATGTTTAAAATATATAAAAATAATATCAGAGAAAAAAAAACCTGTCACGTTCAACACTGATATTATTATTAGCTAATGCTGTAGACCTACATATTCGATCCAAGTTGTTTACTGTACAGTCATGTGATTGGCATGGTGGACCCGGCGGGAACTCCTGTTACTGGGGCCTACTCCGCAGACTAGTTTCACCCAACAGTCAAAAATATTAATATGCATGTTTTTTGTGATATCCAAAATTATTTAGACATGTTCTCAACATCAACATACATCCCGTTAGCAACCTTTGATGAACCGCTACTGACAACAAACTAAAAAGAAAAGTGTGCTAGTCATGCTTGCTGTCCCTGTCTGAAATGTATTTCTTTTCATTCAGTATTACAAATGTATAATGTTTATTTCACTTACTGGTGGCGCATCCCAAAAATCCATTTAGGGGGGGCCCAATGACTTGAGATAAGTGCCACAAACTTTCCCAAAAATAGTTCCAATGTAAAAAGTTGATAAAAACGCTAAAAGTTTAGAGGAATTTTTTTTATGTATGAACTGTCTAGTAGCCTAGTTGTAATATAATATTGTTATGTTTTGAACTCTGTGTACGCTGTTGTCCCTCCCCCCCAATATTTATGTTCCCAGCTCTCCTGGCATGTACGCACTAGGTGGGACTGAGGTAACCGTGCTGCCAAATTATGAGCACAAAAGTGAACTCATCGATGGCTAAAAATAGGTTGCAAAACGATCGGCAAAATCAGAACATTATGATCTCAATAAGTGCCATCCTTTTCAAAAATGTTAAACGCCTTGGGCACTTATTACGTCGAATACGGTAGATCACTTTGCACCCAACTTAAATTAATAAGTTTATTGTTATGAAAAAGTTAACAGTTTAGATTTGTCATATTTGGGATTAAAAGTAGTATCCCTGTGTGTCATAGCACAATGGATTAGCATTAATAAATGAAATATGCTATTAACAAATACACAATTTATGATTTTTTTTTTTATGTAACTAGTTAGTTTATTGGTCTTGTCAAATCTCTTAAACGGGTAGTGTCTGGTTTTTTTTTATCTAACCATTTAGAATATATCTTGTACATTTGTTTGATGTGCACCAGGCTTAATTTTTCTGATGCAACGATCCGCTGTACCATATTTTGGTCAAGTGAACAGCACTACAACGTAGCGATGGTGGACAGCTGGTGACCTGCCTCGCTGATTTATAGTGTATTTCACATGATTTAATTATGATACAGCAAATCGTTGAGTCAGAAGAATGGAGTGTGGTGCACATCAAAGATATATACAAGCAAGTGCCTTACTTCAGTGTTATACTACCACTAAGCTGTGAGCTGGAGGTCTATCAAGTGATTTCATTATCTATAGATATTGGCTATCAGAAACAAATTGGCAGCCTTTACCCACCCAGGTGGTACCAATGTTTGTTCTCGCTCATGGACTAATATATGCACCACATAATTATGTGCAATGACTGATGGTACGGGTTTTTTTGGTGGTTTTTTTAGGAATATATAAAGGCTATTTCATGTTTTTTGTCAAATACAATTTTTATGTCAATGAGTGATGTGTGAAAATATGTAATTTTTACACATCACAAGTTGACATAAAAATCTTTTTTGACAAAAAACATGAAATAGTCTATTTATTATGTACCAGGGTTCATACAGCCATTCACCTATGAAATTCAAGGCCTTTTTAAGGCCTTTTCAAGGCTCAAATATCTATTTTCAATGCTACCTTAA
>JAUTWP010114383.1:0-22823 GCA_033042655.1 Cyathermia naticoides
CCTATAAAGATTTTTGCGTTTTTTATATCTTTGAAGGGTGCTGAACAAGAATCCAAGTGATAACATCCTGTCAGGTTTGGGCAATTTGCATAATATGCAAATGAAGTCGGCCATTACTGAAATTCAGTTTTATGGCTATATCTATGGCTATATAAGGGATAGGATGGAAATAATGGTATCTAAACCTAGGTTTTTATGGTCAAGGAATATAATAATACCAGTTACAAGTGTATGAGATGGTGGCCATTTTGGATTCCAATATGGCCACCACTGTGTTTGGCTATATTTATGGGACTATGGCTATATGGGATAGGACGGAATTGATAATACTAAACGTACGGTTTAAGGGTCCAGCAGTAATTGAAATAAGTAGATTGAATGGGTCCACGATTACAGTGTGTGTGTGGGGGGGGGTTAGGGTAGACTTTGATTTCTTGCAAGCCATTGACTCTCATGAGGGCCATTTGTCGCCCATTGATAGACATGAACCCAGCTGACCCCGACACAATCCTGACAGCAATGGTCAACACACAAGATCTCACCAATAGCTGCAGACAGCGCATTACCCTATTCACCAATGACCAACATCTATACAGGGTTGCTGTAGGCATAAAGTGGATCTACCAAGACCGGTTTCTGAACTTTATACCAAGACTAGGTAGAATGCACCATCTGGTGAGTTTTGTTGGCTGTGTTGGATACCTAATGGTGAACACCTGTCTAGAAGAAATGATGAAAACTAGCTTTGGAGGTGTTACGAAAATGCTTAGTGAAAAAACGTTTCCTCAAAACGTCAGAGCTCTTTGGCTTGTTGTGGAGGTATTGTTCGACAGATGGAGGGTCACGCCGATCTTCAAGAACATCTAGAAGTATTATTACAAGAGAGCAGGGGCCAAATTCATAAAAGCCTGCTAAGCATAGTTGGTTGCTAAACTGGCTTCTAACTCTAGTTTGTATTCATAAAACACTTCTAATGGTAGCAAGCTTCTAAGTTGTTTGCTAAATCTAGTCGGTCTGGACTACCTCTAACTCATTAGCAAGCTGCTAACATTTAGCAAACAACTAAGTTAGATGCCTTTTATGAATTTGGCCCCAGGATTATAACTTTAGTATAGTTTTAATATTATCAATCAATTATAACAATATAAAAGTAACGTGATAAAAACTGACATTATCAAACAATTTTGCATTAAGATAAGCTGGGACGTTTTGTCACTGGGGGAAACTGTAGAAGAACAAAATGGCTGTAGAACATACAAACACACAGCAATGTTCACCAAAGAGAAGTCCCCTCCATGCTGATGCGTTCACAAAGACTTGCGCCAGTGTGGAAATCTTTAAACAAACGATATTTGCCTTCAGAAGTCTGTTCTGCTGTCCCGCCTACCCATGCATGCGTCCTGTACTCGTCATTTCTCTGTGAACCCAGCATAGTGGATGTGAGATGATATGGACGTAGCTCAAGCGGTAGCGTATCCGCATATGAAACAACCAGTCGTCGGATCGACCGTTCTCAGTGGTCATATTTGCAGTTTAGGAATTTTGTTTCATTTTCAATAGGGCCCCACAACTGGTTCATCAGCAGGCTTGGTATGTGCTGTCATGTCTGTAGAAATGAGTATATAAATACCCCTTGCTGCTTATTGGAAAGAGTAGCCTAAGTGGCGGTAGTGAACATTGTGTCAGGATAGCCATGTGTTTGGCGTCCAATACCCGATTATTAAAAAACTACAATCAATGTGGTCTAATTGAGTGTTTTTGTTTGTCGGTTGCTTGAACATGTTTGCATTTACATCAAATTAAGATAAAACACAATCATGTCAACAATATCGGCCTACTGTTTCAATGCCCTGAGACGTCTGTCCAAGACAGATGCTACTGTAGAATTGAGAAAACCCGCTGTCCCACCACTCGTGTGGTTACCCTTATCGATGTGCTTGTTTGTTCAATTCCTTTACACGGTCTGGCTCTGAACGTAAACGTTAAACATGATCTGACGTACCTACCTCCAATGAAGGTTCAAACACGCCATCCATGGGTGCAGGCCCAGTCTTTAAGGAACATCTCAGTTTCTGGACTGGACAACAATTTAACGTGGTTACATCACTAAATTCCGAGTTCCCCAGAATTTCTATCCAAGACAGGAAGGGCTCAGATTCTGAGATTGCCTCCATCTTATCAATAAACAGCAACATGCTTTTATATGGATTTTCCACAAACAGGATATCACAACCCATAGCTTTTGTGAAATCAGTTATGGACCATTAGTCGGTGTAAGTGATTACACACTCTCGTTAAGCATTGCGATAACTCACTGTGTTTGAGTTGGAGTATAATGTTATGAACGTCGTACACCTTTATCTTTAGATCTGCCATCAAAATTGGTGCAAAATTCCCTCCACAGAAACAATTGCACCACCATTCACATTTGGCATCATGTTCTTAAAGAATTTCAAAAGCATTTACACCATCACCTACATTCCGATCCTATGACCGGTCTAACAACAACTCTTGTTTTCGTTAGTGTGACCGAACCCTTTCTGCTCCCTCCCCCTTTTCCTGTCCCTCACCCTTTCTCTTGTCCCTGACGCAATGGAATGCTTGAACCATAAATGGTGCCAAGGAGACGGATCTGCTATAAAAGCCTGGCTCTGAATGTAGACATTACATATTTACTTCTGAAACATGCCATCCAAAAGAGCACAATTTCCATCATCAAAACAATTGCAGAAATAATTTCAAACTCGGCATAATTCTCTTATAGAACTCCAAAAGCAGTTGCACCATCACCCACACCAGTCGCAAGACTAGGCTAGCGGGAACTCACTTGTTTTCGTTAGTGTGACCGTGCCCCTCTGCCCCCTTTTTTCCTGTCCCAGATGCGGTGGATGACCAAAACCACAAACTGCGCCTGTGATAGGCTTCTGCTATAACAGCCTTGCTCAGAACGTAGACGTTAATCATTTTGTATTTTATATTGTAGACATTAAAATTTTATAACATGGCCTGTCCTGTATCTTAACTCTATGTAGAACGTATTTGATATCAGCGCCATGAATGGAAGGATATTTCGCAGAGAAGCATTGAACACTTAACGTTATGCTTGCTGAATGTAGACGTTAAACAACATGACCTGACCTGCACCTAACTCTCTATGTAGAACGTATTTGATATGACGAGTGGAAGGATATTTCACAGTGAAGTGTTGAACACTTAACGTTATGCTTGCCATTCTTCAAGCCACTTGCAGTCTTTACAATTGTTAATTTTGCGCAGTTGGTTCTTGGTTACTTTTACGGAAAATTCTCAAAAGAATAATGAAATGTTCAAACAGATTGGCACACAATATGTCCATGTTTCGGAAATTTAATCCGTAAGCGATACAATTTTGACACAATGTAGTGAAAGCGCCATTTATTTGTTTGGCGGAATGGATTAGTGAGAAACCAGCCCGCTGTATGGATCACTCGGAGATGATTAAATATCGCTCAAATTTTGACTATGGATGCAACAACCCGGAGTGGGATTGCGTGCACAAAGAGGGCAACGCGACACAAGTGAGAATTGAAAAGGGAACAGGGTGTCAACTGCAGAAGTGGAAATAAAGCCACGACGACGCGTGCTTGGTGAATAGCGACCTCGCAGATGACGGCGTAACTCCGTGATGTTGCTGCCATCTCCCGAAGCATCCGTGTACTTTCTTAATTACAGCCCGAGTGTTTGAACAAAAGAGATTGAAGAATTTCATCTTGAAAAGAGAAAGTTACTAAACAAAGAAATGAGGAAATAATTCTGCGGTGCAAATATGAAAGTAGCCTAATATCTGATAGAGGGGACTAACTCCACCACATACAGAGGGTCAGTCCAATGTTAATATTGATAATGAAAGAAGACGAACAATTTTTATTAGTTTGCGGCGAGGAACGCAGATGTATTTGCAAGGATTCTAATTTACATGACGTGTTAATCATGCACTTATGATATGAAACTTTCTGCAATGCGAGTCGTGATTTGGAAGATTTTCGTTTGAAATTGGAGCCGTGTGTGGAGTTTGGTTCTGAAGCACGAACCGGCCAGACGGCTAGGGCAAGCAAAACACGGCCCGGAGACGACCGACGTTATTGATAACCATTTCATCGTGCCCCTGAACGATCTTCAGTAAATAGGAACCTCATCTCGTCACTCTATCTCAAAGAGACTTCATCCTCATGTGGCAGATAGTGTCACCTGTCCTACGTTCTCTTGTGGGTTTGTTTCACTGAGCTAAACAGTCTTCATATAAAGCGTCTGCTTTGAAATATAAGATACGCTAATAAACAAATGAAAGCATAAGAAAAACTTTTAAATGAGCATTGCATATATTCCAATAGCATCGACAGTTTCATGACACGTCTGACCCCGAAATGTTTCAAGATAGTTTCCAATACAGACTGTCTGACAAATGTTAATATTAATGTTCTTGAATGTACTAAGATTTAAGGACAAACGAACCCAATAGATTGTTTAATCAGCGTCTGTTACGTTTCAAACATACTGTATGGTATTTGTGCCTCATAGTTATTAGAAGAAACCCGCTTCCACATAGGCTACTATTTATGATAAGCAGCGAGATGTATTTTATATATAAGCAGGACAACATATACACGTACCACAGAATTTGATTAACCAGTTGTGGATCACTGCTTGGAATATAAAAACGCAAATGAGTTCACTCCGAAGGATCGCTCCAACAACCTACCGCTTCTCAAGCGGATGTTCTAACTTTAGCTACACCCCACTCCGTCTAAAGTGTTATGTGAATGTGAACCATTATTATCATTCACTCGCCAATAAAACACTTTCATAATGCCAAGAGTGTATCATCATCATCATCATCATCACAATCATCAGCATCATCATCATCCACATTATTATTACTAATGTTACATTAGTGGACACCTCGTATACGTTAAGTATGAACTCAAAATTGGTATTTATCAGTATTTTTGAAATGATGGTCAAGTAAGATAAGAGCTATATCTAAAAGACAAGTTAGGTAGGATAAATTAATTTTTTGCGAACATCCTGTTCAAATTATAATTATATTAAAACTAGGATGGACCTCAAACTTTGACAGAAAGGTCAAAATCAAATGTTGTGTCAGTTATACATCAATCATAATATTTTTTATGATGCAACTTTCTTTCAATGTTAACCATTATAGAGAATATAAATGTTACATTCATTGTCCATTATAAACGTTTTCGTTTTGATAAAACATCTCTGGGTATGGCAGAATTCAAGAAACAAAATATTATAAAATCACTAGTGCCTGGCTCATGAACCACTATCAAAACAGCAATACTAACTAAAATAGCAGAGACCCATCTCTGTAGCTGTCTATCTGTCTCTATCACTTTCTCTATCTATCAAAAATGTGTCAAAATGACCATATGAATGACGTCCAATAACCAATGATAAGATAAAAATCAATGTGTTCCAGTGGAGTCGTTAAAGAAAACAAACTTTACTTTTAATGTATCACTGGTTAACTGTGTGTTTGGGTTGAACAGCACTTGGACAGTTAGGAAGAGGTTCTCGGGGGAAGAACGCACCGAGGCAAACAAGACTGGCACGGAAAGGCAGTCGAGTCATGAAAAAGCCACAGAATGTGACCAATGTTCAAACGCTGTGAGAAGCACACTCTGCAGTCTGCACAATAACGCACCTGTACGTCGAGGTAAAACACCTGCGACTTCAAAAGGTGCCGCAAGTCTTGTTCGTATTGTCAATGAAGAGATTGTGATTGTTTGTCGCCTCGTACTATTTCTGTTGGCCTGAAATCCCGGTAATCATTCAGCCGATGTCTTTCTGTCCAGAGGAATGTCCTGAAGACGTGATTGAGAATGTCAATGATGGTCGCTGTTAGATACTCACCTACGATGTGTAAATTTGGTTTAGACGTTTCCTCATCAACAACTCGGCGTACATGTCATTGTATCGAGAAAGGTCAACTTGGCTTAAGTAATGAAGACTCCGCTCGTTCTTTTTTATCTAGAAAACCGATTATAAACACTCTGTTGATAGAGTACTAACCGACAATACCCGGTAGTCTCCGCGCTGTTAGACTCGAGGATGGTAGGAATGAGTATCGAAACTTAGTCGAGCTATGGGATTTTAATCTAAGTTCCGCAAAGCTCAATTGGAAGGTAAAAAGTGCACATGTTTACATAAAATAAAACTTTTAAACGTCAAAACATTTTGAAGTACAAGCGACCAAACCAGTATAATTGTATAATTGTTTTTGTTTTTTTTATAAAAAAAATGCATTAAAAATATAACTGCCCCAGGTGAGACTCGAACTCACAACCTCCGCATTCCTCGTCCTGTGTCAAGCACAGTGAAGGTACTGTCTATAAGTACGGCGCGCTAACCGATTGTGCCACTGGGGCGTACGTTAAACTTTGTAATATATTGGCAGTCGTCGTTCACATTTAATGATGGCATTGTAAAGTAAAAAAAAGCAAAGTTTGTTTTGTTTAACGACGCCACTGGAGCACATCGATTTTTATCTTATCAGCGACCATTGACACTTTTTAGAGGTAACACGCTGTCGCCACATAGGCTACTCTTTTCAATAAGCAGCAAGGGATCTTTTATATGCACTTTCCCACAGTCAGGACATCACATACCACGGCCTTTGATGAACCAGTTGTGGAGTACTGTTTGGAACGGAAAATAGCCTAAACTGCAAGTGGATCCACAGAGAAGGATTAATCCGCCGACCGACCGCTTCAAATGCGGGCATGCTACCGCAATGAGAAGGTAAAACCGGTGTTCATAACTTGTTTAACAAAGGACATGGTTTGTGTTATCGTGTTCGTGGAAAACTGCATTCAAAAGATCCCTTGCTATGTATCAGCAAGAGTAGCCGCAACTATGTGGAGGAAGCGGGTTTCTCTTCTATTAACATTGAACTTAACAAATGGCATAGGAAGCTGAATTGTGTGCCGAAGAAAGTGTTATGAAACTTTAAATGATGTAAACAGGAATATAAGTTAAATCACTAAATCAAACACACATTACTATACATCAGTGAAATGATGATATAAAAATATAATAGATATTTAATAGCATACTGTTTTCATATTTCTCAAACGCAATAGGTTTAAGTTTCCAAATGTATGTAGTTTGTACTAGACGATAACAGTTTTTTCAAAATAGATGACAGATGTTTGTAAAATATAAATTTGGACATGGAGAGAGAAAGACAGACATAGAAAGACAGATATATACACCTATAGGGAAACACAGAGAAAGAGACAGAGAGACGGAGAGTGGGATAGACAGAGAGACAAATATACATATACAGAGAAACACAGATATACAGAGAGATACATAGAGAGAGAGAGACGGATATAGAGGGAGAGAGACAGACGGATATAGAGGGAGAGAGATACAGACAGAAGGAGGGAGAGGGAGTGATTGACTGACAGATAAACTAGAAAACGAAAGAGAGAAAACGAGATAGAAAGAGAGAAAGTACAAGCGATTCAATGACCAAGCTCACTTCTTTCAGACGTTTAGTTTGTCGTATTGCATTACTGGAAGTTGACACAAGAAACATTACGTCGATCTAGCAGCTGTATATCTCTCATCCAGTGTATACAGCTGATGCCTCTATTTGTCGAGTAAATAAAACAAATCAGACATTTACAACCCGGTCTCCTTTTATAAGTACCGTACTGAATATTCCGATTCATCATACTCCCACATAAATTTCATAAAACATCTCTGTTATTATAGAAATATTTACATTTATAACACAAAGTTTATAACGCATTCCGCAAGTAAAATATGCTGATGCTTTGTCCTTTACGGCGGGGAACACAAGCGACAACAACATTTGAAACGAGGCACGCTAGGTACGATATCTGTTGGACAACAACGCTTTGATTTTTCAATTTTACATTTTAACAAAGAATCATGAATGACAACGAAGAGTTTTGCAGGCTAGCTGATCTTGTCATCTTATTTCGGGGCAAGCCGGGAAGCATGGTTCTGTTCGTTTGATGTGTCGCATGGCATGTGACGCGCCCAAGACAATGACGTATTTGCGCGAGGATGTATAGATTCACGTCGACGAAGACATGGCCCCGTGGTTGTTCAAGAGATTCCTCCAACCGACTTCAATGATTCCACAGATCAAACAAATTGCAAGGCAGGTAGCCAAAAAGTTCGGCTCTTCAAAGTGTCCCAGTTGAATGCAGTTCTTGTGTGCAAAGAATACAACACTGTAAGGAATCTTTTCGGTTGCTTGGGAAAATAAAACGACCTCATGCGCAATTTGTTTAATTATTTTTAAGAGCACACGATTTATTTGGTTGTCTGATTGGGTTGACATTGTTTTCGCCAGGTGATGATTTTCGTAGTAAACTTGAAGAAGTAGGGTCTGAACGTGATTGACTTGGTAAGTCGTTCTTGTAAGATGTAACATTGCAACACGAAACATTGACAGTGTAGTCATGACGTCTTAACATCCAGAGAAAACCATAACATTCAAGACCACCCACAGATATGCAGATACAACAGTAACAGTTCATCAAACCAACGTTTCTGAGATCACCTCACTAAAGAAACGAATGTCACGGCCTTTTTATGAACCAGTTGAAGACCATTGAATGGAACGGACAATAGTCACCTCATTAGTTCAACCATTTAAAATATGTTCATCAGTTGATTTGACATTAGTGTCACTTCATATCCACGTTGGCATTGGTAGTTGAAAGCGTCAAGAACGCAAATGCGCTTTATATAAATAAAATATTAATTACAAATTGTTTGAAAGATGTTTGTAAATAGTGTTAATACAAGTATTTTATAGTGGTTCAGGAGCACTCATTACAAATGCAATTCTTTATCAGAGGACTGTCGTAAACTTTAAATACAGTGTAGTAAGAATATATCTTGGACGTTAACATAGTTTGTGACACAAAATTACACAACCTAGATTGTGTATCGTAACATTTTGAACATCAGGACATCCCACAAGATTGGTGCAATTTAAAAATAGACATGGGTATACAACTAATATATATTAAGTCAATTTGCATAACAAATATGTTTGATATCCATATATTTTGAAAATATAATTGTCATATATTTAAATTAATGTTTAAATAAGAAACGTTTCAAATGAACATCCTGATTTTAGACCTATCAGAATGCTGCTGTTACAGAATGGTAAATAGAGGATATACCACGAGTGTGTTGTGATAAATAGAATCTATCACGTAACACGTGGCCTTATAACTGAACACGACTCGCCTGTCCACCTGGGATGGACTGGAGGCAGCGTGTAGCTCTCTAAAGAGAAACACAAGTTACGCATCGAGACCGCCGTATCAGCGTTGACAGCGCTTCGTTGTTGACAAATGCAGGTAACTAAATAGGAGGCAAAAAACAGGGCATGTAGCTGAGGGAATTGCTCAAATAGACGAGTTTCCCAAGTTCAAAGAGCCACTAACTGTAAACAGTTTGGGAGGCACATCAAAGAGGATGAAGCTTTCAAAAAATGCCGCATAATCACAGGTGATCGCCACTAAAACAAATTTACCTTAGCGATCAAACACTCGGAGTTGTTCTGGCAAACAAGAGCCGAAGCGGGAGTGTTTCACCCCGTGTTAGACGATCATGACCGCCCGAACACGCTCCCATGCGCCTCGAGACCAACACGCCAGTTGACAATTCCTCAAACCCCTTTTCACACCATCACGAAGTACGCGGATTTAGACCCTGATTCTTAACATGGGAGCCCTTGCTAGGTCATTGCTTAGTATGGCTTTCGTTTATCAATCGGGAAATTAAGTCAGTACACGATTCGCCCCCAAACTCTAACACATGCCTGAGCATAAACGTGGCAGTCTTCAAACGAAACGATGTAAGTGATTTGCCCATCATAACAAAGAACTAGGAGCCATGCAACAGGATTGGAATTGGTTTGTATACCATCATATGCCTTCATCTAAAACGTCTGAGGTCTAATATCACGTGTTCTAAAGAAAACTCTCGGCGTCTGAAGTTGATTAGAATTCGACTTGGTCGCGACTTTAGAGCGAGTTTGCAGCGATGCCGTGCTCAAAGAACGTGTATATTTGGATGTCAGCCACACGGCGAACTCTATACCCAACAAAAACAGTAACGAATCGACACGGATTATTCCCCTGTACAACAGGATTAATTTGGCTAATGTAATAAAATTGACGTCTCATGGCTGTGGCGGATTTCTCTCGTCAAGAGAGACTGTCACGCAAAAAGGCAAATAACAAGACCCAGGCGTGTACGAGGTGATTCCCATGTTTGTCACTCACGAAATTCATTTAATTAGTTTTAATTAAAATATGTTTACCAAGATAACCACACGTTGCAGTCTAGAACTGCTGATATTAATCACTGCAGATATGTGATGGACAAGGGCCCTTTTATGACTGGCTTGGGCCTGTATAGCCGATGATAAGATAAAAATCAATGTGTTCCAGTGGCGTCGTTAAACAAAACAAACTTTACTTTTTTCAGCCAGCCACGTCAGGCTCAAAGGTTCAATGTGTTGAGATTACTTCTTGGTAGCACTTGGTTGATCACAGTAAAGACTAAAAACTATATTCCAACCAAACATGAAAAATGTCCACGTAAAATAAAAGTTTAAAACGTCAAAACATTTTAAATTATGATTTTTTTATTTGTGACATTCTACAAGCGACCAATTGTATATAATTGTATATATTGTTTTTTAATAAAATGTATAAAAAAAATATGGCTGCCCCAGGTGAGGCTCGAACTCACAACCTCCGCATTCCTCATCCTGCGTCAAGCACAGGGAAGGTACTGTCTATAAGTACGGCGCGCTAACCAATTGTGCCACTGGGGCGCACGTCAGACTTTCTAATATATTGGCAGTCGTCGTTTTGTTTTGTTTGGTTTAACGACGCCACTAGAGCACATTGATTTGTATCTTATCATAGGCTATTGGACGTCATACATATGGTCATTTTGACACATTTTGACACATTTGCCACCTTAATTACAACAGTTTGCAGTTAAACATGTCCACCATATTTTGGGTTATTTTCCGTTCCAACCTGTTATAGAAGACGCCTTTGCTGATTATCGAAAATAGTAGTCTATGTGGCGGCAAAGAGTTTCCCTCTTAAACTATCAGAATGACCATATGTTTGACGTCCTATAGTCGAAGATAAAATAAAAATCAATGTGCTCTGATGGCGTCATTAAATAAAACTTTACCTTTTACATGTATACCAGTTTTTGAAAATTATATTGTATTGTGTTTCCAATTTATATATTATAATATATAATACACTAAATTACAGTGAGGAAATCAGCATCAATTAAAAATAATGTTAATTCTAAATCATAGAATGCAAATACAAGTATACATGTACTAGTATATATTTCATCCATCAGTTCAACTGCTTTTCATCAGATATAGATCTAAAGTGCGATCGTGCTACATGTACCTAAACAGAGAACCTCTTTGATTTAAAATCACTTCAGAAAACTTCTATTTCTGGCAGAATCGTCTCTAATCCCCCTGCAATGTTAGACTCTTGGGAGACTTTTCGGGTTTCATTTGGCTGGTTGAAGTAGACACGATCACATCATCTCCTTGTTGCCCATCTTCTGCGGCCTTCTGTTACGTTCTGGCCATTTGTCGTTGAGTGCCCGCCATTGTATCTTCGCTACTTCCCGTAATTGTTCGCCATTAAAGAGCATCACTCGTTGCCCTCCGTGGGACGGCTCTTTCTTTGGTTTGTCCGAGGCGTGACTTTGTCAAGATGGCAGCGGTCGAGGGCCGTGTAACGTCCACGGAGGATGTGAAGATTTCTCGTTTAATTAAAGATTGCTACAACTACAGAGCTATCAGTTTTCAGATATTAATCAGTATTACACAGGACTGGCGGTTGTTAATGAACATTGTCATAACCAACCGTCACCGATGACTTCAGGACCGTGGTTCTTATCAACACGATGACGTAATATCAGTTATTGGGTGAATTAGAATTACCCAAGCAATTAATTCAGTGCATACATTAGTAATACATGTATTGATATTCAAGATACATATTTTTCCTTTAAATTAAATGGCAGTCCAAATTAATTTTTCTTGATATGCTTCCAGGTTAATTAAAACGCGATGCGATTAAAATGCATGCATATAATTATGAATCCAGATATATACCCATATATGTGCGATTTTGTTTTCGTACCGGTCTCCGTGGCCGAGTGGTTAGGCTGGTAGGTACTGACATCGAATCTCTCAATCGAGGCATGGTTTCCCGTCTTCTAGTAACATTAACATTATATCCTGGACAGACGGCTCAGGAAGCTGAGCTGTGTGCCCGTGACAGCGTAATTGAACCTTAATTTGGATATAAGCACAAAAATAAATATAATCAACCAACCAACCGACTTTGTTTTATATCGTTATCTGTTTTAGGTAAAAACAAAGCAATGTAAATAGCACAGAGCGCTTCTTCCAAATGGGATAAATCATGAACTTGTCAAACCTCAAGGTATGATTCTTCTATTGACCTAATCTTCAGGTATCAGATTATAGTTATAAGTAATAGCAACAAACTAAAGGTATCAGATTATAGTTATAAGTAATAGCAACAAACTAAAGTTATCAGATTATAGTTATAAGTAATAGCAACAAACTAAAGGTGTCATGCTCACAACTACATTGCTGGACAAAACGGAAAGCAATGTCAAACCAGTGAAGAAATCCAGAATCGTGATTACAAACTGTTCATAATCTCAACTCAAGATATCATAGGTCTCTCTATAAAGTTAGAGCATGCCCATGACAGGCGTGCTTGAACACATGTGATGATGTAAGCACGTTTAACGTTATTCCATGTCATTATCCTTGATCAGAACATAACATATCTTTATTTACTTTCATGGTCACCATTCGATGAGATCAGAGGAACACATATAAAAATTATAATAGTAAATACAATCAGGAAACTTCCAAACAATTATAAAAATAAATATTCAAAATTAATTATGTAAACAGAAATAGATCCAAGTTTCAAATTAAGTGTTTTCCGTTTTCATGATTCTATACCATAAGACAAGATAAGAAGTTTATTCTTTAAAGACTACACAAATATAAATAAACAACATGTAATATACATATATGTTTTCTGTAGTTTAATACAGATTTATTTCTCTGGGTTGATTATATACGTCATAGATGGACACATCCTGGTGTACATTTTGAAACATCTGATGAACACATCTTTGATTTTCAGTAAAGTTTGTTTTATTTAACGACCCTACTAGAGCACATTTATTTGTATCTTATCAGCGGCGAACGTCATTATATGGTCAGTTTGACACATTTCTTTTAGAGGAATCCCACTGCCGCCACATAGGCTACTCTTTACGATAGGCAGCAAGGTATCTTTTATATGCACTTTCCCACAGACAGGACAACACATACCACGTCCTTAGATGAACCACTTGTGGACCACTGGTTGGAACGTAAAATAGCCCAATCTGCAGCGAGGTCCACTCAGAAGGATCGATCCGACTACT
The DNA here is from genome assembly GCA_033042655.1 of Cyathermia naticoides. Taxonomy (NCBI): domain Eukaryota; kingdom Metazoa; phylum Mollusca; class Gastropoda; order Neomphalida; family Neomphalidae; genus Cyathermia; species Cyathermia naticoides. The sequence continues at coordinate 13,600 of JAUTWP010114383.1, forward strand.
GTTTCTTTTAAATAAATTAAAACAATTATATATTTTTACATCCACAGTGTTTACTTCAGTTATATAAATATAATTACTATTTGCAATATATAAATGTATTATGTTAATAAAATATTTTCTTCTACCATTTTTGTTCATATTTTCATAAAATTTATATATTCTAAATGTTGTTGAAGTAATTTAATAAACAAATGCTTTAACTGCTTCCGACTGAGCTACATCCCGCTCCTTTTAGTTTTCAGATGCTGTATATTGTTTTCATGTAAAAGATGACGAAGTACCTTCATCATCAAGATGAGGTATTGCATCATTTCATTCAGTGAGGCAAAATAAAACGTCTTTAACGTTGGCGATAAATAACTGCAACTGAATCTTCTTTTTAATTTTATTCTTCAAAATTGCGGCCATTTGTTTTTTACGCTATTAATTTCGTCTTGATAAGAAAGGCAATAAGAAGCTTTAGGTTTAAATCCGAGGTCTTAGGGCACTGTGAGGAAATCAGGAACGTCGTGATTGGCAGTCACACAGTTGGATTGGCCAGCCTCGTGAGATGCGCCTTCCATGATTTATGCTTTCTACTCTTTCGATTGATCACATACACTAGCGTATAAAATAATCAAATAATGAAAAGGATATCTGTTAATGTAATGAAACGACAATAGAAAAATCCGAAAGGATTTCCAGGAATTTTCTCAACTTTTGATTACGAAATTGGATAATTCTTCGAGATTATTTGGAAGTGTCGCCAAGATTCCACCACTGAATGGTTAATGCGTATCTTGTATAGTTGATTAGCTCTCCGCACATAAGTATTTTCTCTGATTTTCAGTTCGTAAATGTTAGTGCTGTTAAATGGAGTGAGTAATAAAACAGGAAAAATTAATTTCATTATAAAGTCTCTTTATTTAATAAACAGAAAACGTTTATAAACAAAAAAGGAGAATAGATCCATTTTATTTAATAAAAAACACCCTTTTAATATTAATCAAACCTGCTAAAGTGGTCACCTGTATTAAGCAGCTACCTGTCTTCAAAGGTATATTGTGTTACTCACTTGGGTGGCTGCTTAAGACAGGTTTGTCTGTAGTTGTTTTTATAATTGAAATTGCGTGTATAAAACAGGGCCAAAGACTGAACAAAATCCTATGGCAAGGACCAGGAAATGCTTTAACGTGCTTACATTACAGAGTTCAAGCACGCCTGTCATGGACACAAACTCTGACTTCGCCAGAGTTTGTCCAAGACAGAGAACAATCATAGAGGAGCACTATTTTTATAAATAATTTGAGACCAGTAAGCTTAGCAATGCACAAAACACAAAGTGCCTTCCCAATGATGCGTTTGTCCAAGAAATCTAGAGGTTCTTGGGAGAACATGATAATATATAAAGTTGAAATCCTCAAATTTCAATGCTATTTTCTTCATTAACAAAATATTCTCGGCTCTGTCAGGACAGATGGTGTTTAACGTCTACGATCAGAGCCAGGATGTTATAGCAGACGCCTCTCTCGGGCGCAGTTTATGGTGGTATCCATCCACCACGTAAAAAATATTAGGTATATATGATTGACATCAATATTTCTCTCTAGTGGACAACCGCATCTGAGTTGAGAGTAAAGTTTGTTTTATTTAACGACGACATTGGAGCACACTAATTTTTTTTATCTTATCAGCGGCTACTGAACGTCATTCATATGTTCATTTTGATTTTTTTAGAGGAAACCCGCTGCCGCCACATAGGCTACTCTTTTCGATAAGCAGCAAGGGATCTTTTATGTGCACTGTCCCATAGACAGGACAGCACATACCACGGCCTTTGATGAACAAGTTGTGGAGCACTGGTTGGAACGAAAAATAGCCCAAACTGCAGATGGGTCCACTGAGAAGGATTGATGCGAAATTAGGTATAGTTGACACCAGTGGACAACTCGTTCAGTTAAATACTTTAAACTAGGTCAGAGTGTTTAACGTCTACGTTCAGAGCCAGGCTGTTATAGCAGACGCATCTCTCGGCGGCAGTTGGTGGTGTTATCCATCCACCACGTAAACATATTAGGTATACAGTCAAAACTGTCTTAAGCCGCCACCCAATTGAGTAACAAAAAGTGGCCTCTTAAGACAGGTGGCTTTTTAATACAGGTTATATTGTACTAAATTAGCTGATTTGGTAGAAAATAAAGGTGACCTTTGAAGACAGGTGGCCCCTTTAGAAGGTTTGACTGTATATAGTTGACACCAATATTTCTCTCCAGTGGACAACCGCATCTGAGTAAAGACAAAGTTTTACACTTGCAGTTTGCGGACAGTTTCTTGTGACATGTCCAGGTGTCCGAGACGTGCAGGATCTCTGCCAGGTATTGACCCACGGCCAACAGGGCGCGCTGCCCTCACACACTCGGTAAAGCAGTGAACGCGCTGGGCTGGAAATTACGTAGCAGATGGAGAGGGCTCGCCTAAACGCCGGAATAACTGACATTTGTTTAACAATTCCGCACTGCCATAGCCAAGCAGATGTAGAATATGCAAATATATTGACAATCAGTGATCCGTGAAACTAGCTGCTAGCGTCACACACACGCGCATTACTAGCATAGCTGTGCATCCCCACCTTGTCACCCAGTGTTTGTTGTTACGTCATAACAGTGATGTCATAAAACAACTATAAAAATATGTGAAGCAAAAAAAATCGTATTTCTACGCATATTTATGGTCGAACCATTTATTTGATGTATTTGACTTGACTATTGCATACAGCAGATTTCGTAGATATAAATAAATTTCTTCTAATCATTCCCTGAATTAGATAATATTAATTTTATCAGCATGGTTGTTAGAGTGACGTGACGTCATAATCTGGTTTTACGTTATTCTGATGATGTAACATTCAACCAATGAAAAACGAGTATTCGAAGTACTATTCCTATGAAACAAGTAGTGGATGTGATGGGGTTTTAGTAAATAAATTAAGGTTTTCCAAAGGATCATAATTATGGTTAAAAAAATTGTTTGTGTCCGTCTTTCGGTCTGTTTGGTTTCTATCTCTGATTCTGTCTATCTGCCTGTGTGTGTGTATCTCTCTCTCCCTCTCTCACTCTTTCTCCCCCCTCTCTCTCTCTCTCTGACTATCAATTACAACTGTGGCGTACTCATTGTATCGCGAAGGATGAGCGGAATTGGCTGGGTATCAAACAGGAAGAAAATGCTCATAGTGACAAGCGCCTATTCGCCGCTTCCTTAATCTGATCAAATTCTACCTCAAAAGCTGCTAAATACCACGGAAGCGAGTTTTGTAATCTGGTCAAACGAGGACATGAAATATGATGTAAAATATATTTAGTAAGGAAACATATCTAAGTCTCTACATTGACCGCGGACTAGCGAGGTGGGTTGGGAAGTATCAACGTAGCAGATCTGTCTGGCTTTGGCGTGGACAAGTATGAAAAATGACAAATTTGCCAGTAATTGCCTCCGTATGATCCTTAAAACATCATCAGCGTCACAGGAGCAGATCACTTGAATAATTGGACCATCTCAATTTCAAAGACGACGATGGCTCACAAATCATTCTCTTTCTCTGATCCCCGGTGTGAAATCGAAGCAAGCTAAATTAAACGAATTGCGCGCCAACGTGCTGCCAATACTCGCGCGTAAAAGCGCGTATAGGCGCGTGCAAGCCAAAGCTCCAAGTTAGAAGATTTGTGAAATATTGCAAGCATGACAATTTAATAATGCTACAGTTCGTTTGTGAATATGCGGTTACACGATCAAAGAAAATAAAACTTTAAAACAAATGTTTAACTGGCTTGCTTACGTGGAATGAAGTACATGCGTTCTTGTTTTAATATGATAATTTGTGAAATATTTTTGCGAAACAGACACCACGTGGCTAATGGTGTTAATTTCAGCCCGTGCTTTTAAGTTCATATCTGTTTACCTTTTTCCGCCTGAACTCACGTGCTCTTTACCGCGTCTTGTTGTCCAATTATATTCAGTTGTGTTTATGAAAGCCGTCACGTGAGGTAGATCAAGCGAATAAATAGTGTTGTTCTTTATATAATATGAAACTTTGAAAACCAGAGTGGAATAAAATACATGTACGTTATTGTTTGATATATGTTGGGGGAGAATCTATACACTAAAACAGATGTGATAATTAACTAATAATAATTTAATTGTTGTTTTCTTTGTTCAGGTGTTTAAATTTTAATGGCTTTTTTGTTTATGAAAGACGGGTATAGACTTCGTGTTTTGTTTGATGATTCTTATGGTCCTAATAATTATCACTTGGCTATATTTAAATAATCGCAATGATTACTGTAGAATGGGGAGCGTGGTGTAGCGGGTTTCCTCTAAAAATAAATGTGTCAAAAATGACCATATGAATGACGTCCAATAGCCGATGATAAGAATTTTTTTTAGTGTGCTTTAGTGAAATCTTTAAATAAAACAAACGTTAATTTTACTGTAGAATGGTTGAAATTGATTGTATTAAACTTTGGGATGAGATCAAATACAAACTAGAATTCTGGAAATCAACGAACACTCAGTACTATTGACTAAACAAAAGGACATAATTTATAAAAAGCGTCAGTCGAATTCACTACAATAATTACTTTGATGGCCAGACTCGTAATGTTACGTTCTGTATGCATTCACGCCCAACAACTCAGACATATGCACGTGTATTTATAAACAAAATATTATACATTATTTTTATATACATGTAATTTGTATGTTATTTAGATGTTTTGATGATGATGATGATGATATGTGTGTATGTGTGTGTATGTGTGTATGTGTGTATGTGTATATGTGTGTATGTGTATATGTGTGTGTATATTTGTATGTGTATATGTGTGTATGTGTATATGTGGGTGTGTATGTGGGTGTGCGCGTGCGTATGTGTGTGTTTCTGCGTGCGTGTAATATACTAGAATTATAAGAGAAATTTGCATATACACATGTACATGTATAATCATTTTTAAAAATATGTTTTATTGGGATTGTTATTCTTCTTCAGAAATATGGACACGTTATCAGAAAACGATGTTTTTCAATTCAAAGCTGTTATATTTGTGAATGTGGACAATTTGTTTCAAGGTTAGTATTTGCATGAAAATATGTACGAATTACGAGAGAATTTCTTCTACACAATTTAGGTACAATGTATATATTTATTTCAAATTTGTAATTGTCGAATAATTTTATATTCAATTAAAAGCTAATAATTTTATAATAATAAATTATTAATAAACTGAACATTTATTTCAAGTTGTATTTTCTTCTTCAGAAAATAATGCTTGAATTATTCTTTAAAACTATTATATTGACGTTTAATAAATACTCATTTCAATTTGTGTTGTCTGTCTGTGTGTGTGTGTGTGTGTGTGTGTGTGTGCGTGTATATGTGTGTGTTTGTCTGCTATTTGTGCTTTTTATTGTTTTTCTTTTTTATTGTTTTTAAATGAAAAATATCGATAGGTTAGTATAGGAGAAAATAACTGTATATTTATTTAAAAGCCAATAATATTATTATATGTATTTGTAAATGCAAAAAAAAATGTTTTATTATATTTTACCCTTCAGAAATATTCACAAATCATTAAATACTAATTTTATATTGATTTTAAATCTGTGTATTAATAAACTCAGAAAATAAGTCGAAGGAATATGTATTTCAAGTGCTGTTCTTATTGTTTGTGTATTCGTTATTTAATTCACAAATATGCATGGATTTTGTCAACCGCGTATTATATTTATCTAAAAACATGTACAAATGCATTAGTAAAAGCTGAACGTGTTTATCACAAATAATTAAATAAAATTATAATTATATATTATTTTAAGAGATCATGTGTTAGTAAACGCTAATGATGATTAAAAAGCAGTCAATGTGCTCTAGTGGCGTAGTAAAATAAAACAAACTTTTACTTTTAGAAAATACTGAGTATTTATTAGTAAACTGAATATTTTTCTTGTACTTTGGCTTCTAAAATATTTACAGACAATTAAAGAAAATTCTATATTCATCTAAAAGGTTGTATTAGTAAAAAACTGAACATTGCTTTGCATATTGTTTAGAATATTTACAAATAATAAAATAAAATTGAATACCGGTATACATTTAAAAGCATATGTATTTGTAAAAACTTAATACTGGTATTGCTTTGCATATGTTTCAGAAATAAAAATTAGATATTTATCTAAAAGTTTATGTATTAGTTAAATCTGAATATTGTGTTGTATTTTTAGAAATATTTCCAGATATTTAAATAACAATTATATGTTCTTCTAAAAGACTGTATTAATAAAAACTGAATATTGCTTTGCATATTATTAATAAATATTTACAAATAATTAAATAAAAATATTATATTCATCTAAAAATTATATGTGTTAGAAAAATCTGAATATTGTTTTGCATTTTCAGAAATATTTACAAATAATTAAATGAAAATTAGATATTAATAAAAAGTGACTTTGTGTCAGAAATATTCACAGATAATTAAATAACAATTTTATATTCATCTAAACATTTATGTATTAGTAAAACCTGAATATTTCATTGTTTGTAAATATTATTTACAAAATGAATAATGAAATAAAAATTAGATGTTCATCTAAAAGCCTGTACTGATAAAAACAAAATATTTTTTATCAGAAATATTCACTGATAATTAAATAACAATTTTCTATTCATCTAAAAGCCTATGTATTAGAAAAAAACTGAATATTGTTTTGCATTTTGAGAAATATTTACAAATTATGAGAATGAAACGACAGTGCGGTGTTTGCGCCCCTCCTAGTGAAGTTTAACGATGGCGTGTCAGTGCTAACCACATGACAAACATCCCCTCCTAGGTCTCCTATATCTGAAACGCTGACATGCCGGTGTTAAGCTCCTTAGTCTGACCTTACAGGATTATGCTGATTAGCGTGGCATCTGTATATTAAAGTCTGTGTTACCATGGTGATCTTACATGTATGCAAACATCTCAGATATTTTGTTAAACGTCATCTGGAGAGGGAAGAGATGAACACTTTTTTATATTTCAAATTTTTTAAATAAAAGTATTTGTAATACATTTTTAAAAGAAAATAGTAAATATAATTTGGTTTATGGTGTTTTTGCTGTAAATAGTTTACTAGGAAAAAAACCGGAATTAGTAAACTCAACGTTTTCGTAAAACGAGCAAAATTATATTTTAACATTTTTGTTCAACGTCAGGTGGAGAAGGAAGATGAAAAATAAAACATTTTTATGTTTAAATTGTTTTTAATAAAACTATTTGTAATACATTTTTAAAAGAAAGTAGTAAATATAATTTGATTGATGCTGTTTTGCATAAATATTTTACTTAGAAAAATTTAAACTGAATTAATAAACTCAATGTTTTTGTAAAACGAGCAAAATTATATTTTTAATTTTTGTTTTTGTTTATATACTCTAAACAGACATGATAAAATATGTGCTTATAATTTGTAATATCTACGAACATAGTGAAAAAATTGAATTAAACATGTTTTCAATGAGGTTTCTTTTTCAAGGTCCAATATTATAACAAGACTTACCATTCAACCCTTTTATTCATCTTGGACATTAGTAACGATCTAAAATTAAAGTTTGTTTTATTTATTAAAACTATTTGTAAATAGTAGTATGTCATAAACAAATAAGAGTTACAAGTTTTAACAATGGTTAATTTCAATGTTATGGCATAATGTTTATAATATTTTTTTTATTTACACACAGTTTAATATCAGTCTTTATGAAAGTTAACTAAAATATAAATTTACTCATGGTTCACACAAGACACCAACAATGTAAGAGCGGGGTGTAGCTCAGTCGGTAGCTTGACCGCCTTTTAAGCGTTCGCTCGTCGGATTGATCCTTCTCTGTGGACCCATCTGCAGTTTGGGCTATTTTCCATTCCAAACTGTGCTTCACAAATGGTCCCCCAAAGGCCGTCATGTCTATTGGAAAGTGCATATAAAAGATCCCTTGTTGCTTATTGGAGCAGTAGAGACATTCAAAGGTGTTGGATTTTTTTTCAGAAAATAATATTGATAGAATAAAATAAACTTTCAAAAAATTAAATTCCATGAAAGGAAATCTATTTTAGAAGACTTGAAATTATATCCACTAGTTTTAAAATACATTTCTGGAACTGTAAACATGTCGGACACCCTGCCCAGTAGGGGGAAATATACATTTCTGATGAAACCGGTCCATGAAAGGAACGCGAGGTCGTGCAAGCTAGAGCAATTCAAACAGAATCGCGTGGCGTTTTAACCACATAAGTCCTGACGACATGAAGGAAATAAATTCAACATATTTTTCATTCATTGTGAATTATGGCGCAGTCGTTTATATAGTCGAGTGTTAATTGAAAAATCTCCCAAAAGCTTGCGGACCTTTCTTGCTAAACATAAAATAAACTATTAGCCGCATGCCCATCGCCCATAGATCCGCCAATAAGCCAGCACTAAATGGAGACTTAGGGTGTGTCAATATAAGTATATTACAGTGCCAATAGCACGGCCGCGGTCCACCAGATATTGTTGTACTTAGCGGGGATTAGACCCACTTGGCCACCGACTTGCTTCTGAGATCAAGATCCCTTTTTTTCTAACAACATGGTACGACCGCTCTCTCGGGACACGCGCCTACACCCTACCATGTTCTCCCGATACTACTGCACCGACAGATTGCTCTAGACTACATACACGCAGAAAGTATGTTAGTTAGTCATGTTTATTTTCGTGCTTACATCTAATTAAGGGTCAAGCACGATGTCACGGGCACACAGCTCTGGCCAGATATTAATTTTAATAGAAGATAGGTACACTGTGGCAACTATTTTTTAGGAACAGCAAGGTATCTTTTATATGCACTTTCCCATATACAGGATATCACAAATCATGGCCTTTGTTAAACCAGATGGAATCACTGATCGCTGCAAGTGGACACACTTTCCCATTGAGACTTGCGGAACACTCACTATGATTAAAAATTCCATGCCTCGACTGAGAGGTTCGATCACAGTACCTACCAGCCTTAAGTCTGATAGCTTAAACACTCGGCCACGGACACCGGTAGAAAGTATGTGACAAACAGTGTAGGGTGAATCTATAAAAACCAGAAGTAAACCATGGATTTGAGACCGGTCTCCGTGGCCGAGTGGATAAGCTATCGGACTTAAGGCTGGTAGGTACTGAGATCG
>JAUTWP010114384.1:0-11702 GCA_033042655.1 Cyathermia naticoides
CAAAGGTCAAGCGAAAACCGTACACGAAAAAATAAACCGATTTGTTTACATTTGTGCCGAAAAATGCATTGGAAGCCATCTCTTTATTATAACGGTGACACTATAATGACTTTTTTTTCCACATTGAGCCTACATTTTATTCATTGAACATCGAGTGCCTGTGCTCTAAGTTCCAACATAAAATAAAAATATATGCTGGGGGAAATATGGAACTCTTGCCAAAATGTTTTCTTGAATTATATTGTAATGTTGCCTATATCCACCTTATAATATGTCTTTGCAATACGGGTTGCGTATAATACACCAAATGTTGAAGTATTCCCCACAGAGATATAGGCAGGGACATCATCACAAAGAGGCCACCAACAAACCAAGCTTGAACGTGAACCGCCTTGTGCACCCTGTTTAAATCCCAAATACAGAGCGGTAAAGCTATTGTTAGCAAAAGTATATAACTTAAAATAACAAGTGGACGAATCCATCGTCTCCAGCTGCGTAAACAATGCATTATAGTTTGAAAATCACCAAAACAAATACAACAATTTAAATGTATGACATCTCATAAATGTAGCAGTCGACATTTTGTTGTCATATGACTCTGCGCACGCGTATTTCTATTCACGGAAATTATCTTTCGAAAAATCCACTCGGAATATTTCGGCCAATGTGGTCGGCTATAAAAAAAAGTTCCGAAAGATCACGACTTTTTATCCGGAAACCAAGATAGACTGATACCCATACACGGATAAAGCGTAAAAGCAGAAAATTATCAGTTTACTTACATTTTGATCACTTTCGCGTGTTGATGACGAGAAATCAGATGACAGTGTTTCATAACTTTCATCAACATGCATTTTGGTTTATTTTTGTGATAAGAAAATCTCATAGGATTCGAATATTTCTACTCTGAGTTGAATATCTAAAAAACACGACTAGGTAATTTAGCTGATATCTAATAAGTTTACAACAACTTGAAAGAGTTAAAAACTAAAAAGTTATAAATAATAAATTTTGATAAATCATTATTTAATTTATTACAGTATTATCATTTATTCATTATGATTATAAAAATGTTGGAAGGTGGCAAAACAATTTAAAATGGATTTTTAAAATTATTATTACATGTTACATATTGTTTTGACCTTTTAGAAATATTTTATATAACTTTGTCTTATAAGTCTGTCAGAAATATTAGCATAAAATCATTACATGCCAGTGATTAATAAAAATTAATGGCATTCTATAAATCATAAAATGTTAACCTCATCAAATTTGATAAATGTACTGTTTTATATATCTTGCAGAAATCAATATGGAATGTCAGTCATCTCAGGAACATGGTCAAGGAGCCCAAGCTCGTCCTCCACGCCCCCCACTTCCTATACAGATGCAAACAATTGTGAAATACACAGACCTACAGCAGGTTTACAACAGAGAAACACAAAGCGCACAGGAAGGCTTAATATGTGATGAAGAGGACAGAAATGATGATGCTATTTCTCACTATATGAAAGGTCTGACTTGCATCAATCAAGTATTAGTAATTGACTGTGAAAAAATACCTGGTGCTACTGCTGATCAGATTAACTCAGGAAAAGAAATGCAACAAAAACTAACCAAAACCAAGCTACAAATTGAATACAGGCTTCAGGCTTTGCAGAGCATAACACCAGCTACAGATGAGGCACGTGTGGAAGAATTGATGGATCGGGACTCTCCTCCATCTTATGATGAGGCTATGAGTTCCAGCACATCTATCCCACTCTCAGAGAATGGAGATTCTGAAATGATTGCATTGGGGGACAGTATCATGGCATTGGAGAATACAGACAGTAGTCTTGCTGCAAATGCCACTTGTGTTTTTCAGATCTCTGATGGTGTGCAAATCTTCTTCATAACACCAGAAGGTTATGTGAGTGCACCATCATATCCAAGTCCTTTGCGAATATTTAAATTTTTGGATCAGACTGTGCAGATTGGAGCAACTAATGAACAACGACCACCAGCATTTGTGCAGGTAAATGATTGGGTGTACCCACTGATTCCTGGTACGTCGCCAGCTTTGTATACCAGCTATGGTGGCTACATGTTTCCTGATACAACCTCTGAAACTCCAGGTATTTTATTTAATTGTGTTTCACTAGATCAATGTTTGAGATGAGAATTAGCTTGATGTTGTGTGTGTACATGTGTAGCACAGTTTCTAAATAGATGTGCTATAATATAATTGATGATTTTGGCATTGGCAGGATTTTAAAGTTTGTTTTGTTCGATAACAACATTTTTGGAAGAACTTTGTATATTGATTCCAAAGATAGAAATTAACACTAACCACAGGTTAGTAGAAATTGTGTGTACAATTTAAATGGTATTAGTCTTGACAGGTCTGTAGATGCGTTCCAATCATGTATTATCTGTCAGACATATTGTTCTAACAAATGTTACACTGACTAGTGAATTTTTATGGGACTAGTATCGTGGTTATTTTTGTAAGATATCAGTCCTTCCAACCAGTGAGAATATTCTTAAATTCTAACCCTGGAGCCCAAACCCAGCTAATGACACACCCTTCATCATCAAAGATTCAAACTATTGATGAATTTTGGAAAATGGCACTTCCATCGCCACATATAGATTAGTGATATAAACATGGCCATGTAAAGATTAAACCAAATTTAAAAAAACTTATCTGTGCAAATACATCAATAAATAAGCCTTTCATTTGGTTTTCTTTTAATTTAGCTAATTGGTAACATGCTAAAAAATGTACCTTTAAAGTTTAATTCTTTTTGTCTTTTAATAGGGGCTGCTGTTGGTTTGATATTACCAGAAAATTTATCTGAGGGTAGAAGAGGGGAATTTGAAGTTTTGATGAGATCGTTGACTGTAATGGAAGACCAGCAACCTCAACTGGCTGAAGCTGGAAGTAGTGTTCCTGAGAGAACGAGATCCCAAGAGGAAATTTCTCAACCAGAGAGACCACTTGCATCAGATGAGTCCGCAACTTCTACACAAATTTCTAAGGGTGTTTTAGTTGGTTTGTATCATAAAAAAATGTGTTTTTGCATGATCAATTTGTATATGTATATCTGAAGCAGCCCTCTAAATTTGTGGCAGCAATCAGCGGTGCCACTTTAAAAAGCTGTAGCAAAACTGATTTGCAATGGCATTTTTATCATTGTACCACATGGTATTTACTTAATTACTATGTTAATATTCCTACAAAATTGCTGTCGCAAGATCCAAATTTTGATGGCTGCTGAAGAAGTGGTATAGATCATTTTTTAAATTTAATTTTAAATGATAGCCCCACTAAAGCATACCAAAAAGCATGCATTTACTTTAGGTGTATACACAGCATTGTCACAAAATGTTATATATATACTGGTATAAATCCATTTTAGAAATATATTTTTTTTTAATAAAACATGACACAACTACATTTTTATACAGAATGTGTGGAAATTTGTTGTGTCATGATGTATTAAAAGGATAGCCTCTATAGTGCTTAGAGTTTAGAAATATATAAAAAAAATTTAAAAAAATTAATCCTTCATGTAGTAATAACAGGTCAGACATGGTAGTCAGGGCATTCTAAAGGTCTTGACTAGTTAATGCGAAGGACACATTTAAATTATAAAACAAATTGCTTCCACTATGTCTATAAGTGATTTCAACAGGTTTATGGTTGGTTATACTTATTTTTGTGCTTACATCCAATTAATGTTCAAGAATAGTGTAATAGGCACACAGCTCAGCTTCCTCAGACATCTCTCCAGGACTGATATTAACTTAGTAGAAGAGAGGAAGCCTGCTACCGCCACATTAGTGCGGCTACCGTACTCTTCGATAAGCAGCATAGGATATTATATGCACAGACAGGACACTCCAACAGCACAAACCATTGCCTTTGTCAAACCAGTTATGGAACTACTGGTCAGTGTATGTGATTACATCTTCTCGTTGAGCCTTGCGGAGTCGATACTGAGATTTTAAAATCCCATGCCTCGACTGAAATTCGATCTCAATATCTACCAGCCTCGTCCGATAGCTTACATTGTAAACTGATAGTAGTCTGTAATTTGATTGGCTAATTTTCGAGATCAAATTACAATAACACCCGGAAATCTAAAAACGTCATTAGAAAGTGATTTCAATAGCAATTGGAACAAGCGAAGTTGATGATTCAAGGGTCTACAGTTAGTTTGTAGTCAGGGTTTTTTTTCTTCAAGAAATATAAAATATAAAGTTAATTCCGTAGAAAAATTATTCATTTTAAATTTTTAACCTCAGGCTAACGCCTTTGGTAAAAAATGACATTTGTGGGATCAAATGGACACTAACTCTGTATGGTTATTTCCTAACTGCATCACTAAGGCTGGTCGACAATACTCCTTGCTTATAAAGACGATGTTTTGAGGGTAAATTTTATGAGCATTATGTGGATTAGCATAGTAGAGCCTACATGTTGTACAATTTGTTGAATAACAAAAAGTTTTTATTCATTTAGCTGCTGAGTGGATTTCCTGGGGAGTTCAGAAAGGAGCACAGCATGCTGGGAAGTTGATTCATTATGGGTCAGAAAAAGTCCAAGAACATATTCATCCTAAGGGTGAACCTACAAAAATTGACCCAAAAGTACAGAAGGCAGCAAACTTTGTCCGGAAGGGATCCCATAATGCAGTAAAAGTCAGTGGGTTTGTAGGTGTGAAAATTGTTTATCATATCAGGTGCATATAGTTAGTGTTGTTCCATCCTCCTATTTTAGACATTTTCTTAAACTGATGTTTTCACATTCAACATGAACATATCTTTTATTATCAATATGGTGCAAACATAAAGTAATCTGCATCACTATTAATAGCAATAAATCATATTTTACCTAATATCGATAAACCCGTTTTAGTAGTATCCAATAGGTTTATGTCAGTTAAGAAGTCGTATTCATTATAGAGTTTGTTGCTGATATGTTAATTACTAGTATCTGAAGTCAAAAACTGCCCACTGTCACTTGTGACTAGTTGATTGCAAATAGTGCCTTGCCATGTAAATGGTTTGCACCATTCATATTGTTGTCTCGTGTGCTGATGTCACACCACTAATCGGCAGCACTCGTGAATGATACGATTTAGATAATCTGTAAGAATATAATACAAAATACAAATTAAATGTGTTTTCTGTCTTTGTTTTGAATACTGGTTACAAATGTGTGATTTCACAAGTATAATTATTATGTCGTTAAGCCGATGATTTACAATGAATGAAGAATGTCCATAATTTTAATTTAAAAGTCATACGGTACCGATGGGATGCAAAAGGCAACAGAAAAATCGACTTTGTTGTCTATTGCTAATTGACAAAATGTATAAAGAGTTTTTGACCCAAATTTGTTGTTTTTCTACTTATTTAATTCAACAAGGAATCGGGTCAGTAATCTTTTTTTTTGTGGGTAGGGGAAGGGCAGGCCTCCCCCCTCTAATTTTCTGCAAGCAAGAACACTGTGTAACAATGTTTTATTATTCACTTTAGTGGGCAAACTAGGAGATGCTACGGCAGCACTGGGTCGTTTCTTGGCACCCCACATTAGAAAACAAGGTGAGAAGCTACTTAACAAGACCAGATCTTTGAAGGAATCAACAGGAAAGGAATCATCAGGAAAAAGCAAAATGGATGGAGTAATGGAGGTAGCTGTCAGTGGTCTAACAGGTACAATAAACTAGTATGGTTAATTCAATGAGTTTGTAAATGTATTAGGATTTGCAGCTAACACCGATAGAATAACAAGACTGGAGGAAGTAGGTAATTGATGACTGATTCATACAACTTGCATTTAACAATGTGTAATGCAAAACATGCATTATTATATTGTTAGGGGTGCAACGATATACTCAGGGGTAGAAATTAAGAAATATAGACTAGAAGCTTAGAAAAATTACTACCCCCCATGAAACACCACTAGATCAACCATTATTTGGGCACACAGATAATATAAAACATTTCTGTCATGTCAAATTAATTTTAGTCAATTAAATTGATGCTTAACAAGTTTAATTGGTGAAGTAAGTAGGGCTGAAAGTCAGCATCTTAAATGTGGGTCACATCTACTCATAATTACTGGCCTGGGGGACTAGCATCATTTAAATTGTACTTGTCCCCAGCAATTTCAACTCGGCTGGGGCGAGAGTTAGTTTCTATCCCTGTATACTGGTGGAGAACAATGCCTACTGCAACATGGTTTTGTGTATCATTGTAAATAGAGGATATACCCCAAGTGTGTCGTGATATCAAAATTTATTAGCACTTGTTGATAAAAGTATTAAATCCAAGGCTTGCAGAGTATGTTTATACTTTTATCAACAAGGTATATTTTTATACTTAAATCTGGGGCTTACCGAGGATTTTTATACTTTTATCAACGGGGTATATTCTTTTTATCATTCTTTTCATTAGCAACAATTATTGGAAACTTATTGAATGTTACAAAAGCCCGTCAAGAAACAAAATGACATCTGGCATATGATGTAATAAAGTTAGCCAAATGTAAGAGTACTTCCCTGATGATGTCATTGTTACTAAGGTTGGACAAATTAGATGCATTTAAACTGTAATGACGATGACGTAATTTAATTATTTAAGAAAGAAAAACGCACGAGATTGATATCTCCAGAGGAGATATCTCCTACAAAATAATTCAATGAATAATAATACTGATATATCTTCTTAATGAGTATCAATCTTATAAAGCCTATGATGGTGTTATAATTAAAATAACTTAATAAATACTGTACATCAAGTTTATAGTTTTGGGGTTTCCAATAAGCAGCAATGGATCTTTTATATGCACTTTCCCACAGACCAGATGGCACATACCACAGTCTTTGATGAACCAGTTGTGGAGCACTGGTTTGAATAGAAAACAGACCAAACTACAGATGGGTCTACTGAGGAGGATCGATCCAATGACTGACTGCTTCAAAGGTGGGCACACTACTGACTGAGCTACATCCTGCTCCTACAATCATTGAATGATTTTAGGAAAATTGTGAATTCATGTTTTGAAAATGTTGTTATTACAATGTTATATTATTAGTCTAATATTTTCATTATTTCACTTGTAGGTTTTGGGACAGTATATGCAAGTCTAGAAATTGCTGCCAAAGAACTTGCAAGAAATATTGCTAATGAGACTGTCCAGATTGTTAATCTAAAGTAGGTATTATGTGAAATCAGCAATTTTTTAAAGGTTTTTTTTATCAGATTTAAATAATTGATAATCCTGAATTTTATTATCTTTCACTGGTTTATGAGATATTAAAGAAAAAAAGTTTGTGTTAAAAAAAAGAAGTGAATTCCCAAAATCCCAAATGAATGCTAAATTCCAAGTACTTCCATGGATTCCCAAACTAATGGTAATTAATATCAGAACAAAGATGGTTGCATACAGATTATGATTATAGATATGCACTTGTTGCATGCATTGCATTGTGTTGACCATCTTGGATGTTTTAGTTTTGTTTGGATACAATATTCAAACTAACTAAAATAAACAACACAATTCAACCATGGCCAGTAGCAAGTATTTTTAAGTTTGACAACTGTGCACACTCCTTACAAATTATTCAGGCATTTTATAAATTATGGTTAATGACCATAATTGGACCTTAGTGTGAATAAACAAGTTTAATCGGATTTGTAGTTCTCATTGAATTCTGGTTAGAAAATCATACTCAACCACATTGTTTTTCATTCATAAAGAGGACTCCTAGTGTATTTTTTAAATCTGATGGAATATCAATTGAGCTGTGTAAACTATCTGTTCTTTCAAAATATTTGTTTCAATATAAAATATTTTTCAGGTATGGAAATGAAGCTGGTCAGCTGGCATCAAACACTTTATATTCAGTTGGCAATGTTGCCATGACAGCATACACTGCTGAAAATCTTGGGGTAAAAGCTATTGCCAAGAGAGCGGCTAAAGACACTGGAAAAGCTGTGTTGTTCGACATACAAGAAAAATCAAAAGAAAAGGTGCCACCACAACCTCAGCAACAGCCAAGTAAAGATTCCAATCCACTACAGCAAGAGAAGAAACCATTATAGTGTTTTTAAAATAAATTTGTAGTGTTTTTATATGTAGAATGCAGGTATTAATTGTCCCAGTTCCTGAGCCGTCATTTTGGCTTTAATGAAATAGTAGATGTCCCAGTTTAAATAAATATTTTAAGACAGTTACAAAATCTTTACATTTGTCCATATTAACATTTTAAAATGTATTAATAATTCCTGATAAATTTGATTGGCGTCAGATCTGTTTGCAGACATCAAAGTAAATTTAGAATACAGTAGTCATTCAGTTTACAAAGTATCTCTGTTGTGATATAATAGCATCTTCACATTACATGTACATGGTAACCCTATAAGAGTTCAAACACTGAGGTTATTTCAACTTTTTCATTTGAAATTGTACAAGTTCTATTATAAATAGTTTAAGATGATTACGAAAACTTCATATTTGTCAGTTATAAGAAAATTGCAATACTAAAAGATAGTGATACTGATGTATGTTAATGGATCCAGTTTATGATATAAGGGTTACTAAACGCGGAGGTGGTTTTAAACCATAGGCTAGGTCATCTTCATACATTTTGAGACAATACTTCCGCCCTCTATTACTATTAGAAGAAAATTTGTAACATGGATTATGATAATGACATCGCTGATCTATCTCAGCATCGGTAACATGTGAAACTTGAAAAGATTTCACTTATGGTTGCATAATGCCAAATCAATAGATAACAAGCAGCGCGATTCATCAAACGAGATGTCATGGCAGCCAATGAAATTTAATTTTTCTCAAAGTCGCCTACATACTAGTACGTCAATGCCAAGTATAGAACACGTACATAGCCTTGATTTGTGAAGATGAGGCTAAGTTTACTGCAGCTGTAAATTTAAAACTATTTTCTAGTTACAGCACCTGTTCAAAGCATGTGCATTCTTTGACCACTTCCTGCTAGGGTTACTAGATTGGCTAGAATAAATTTTTTGAAGTTACAGGCAATCTGTATAAGGCCAGTGTTTTTTAAGTTTATGAACAAGAACTTTTGCTAACAAAGGTAGGCAGAAGGAAAAAAAATCAAAATAATAATAATAATTAGCATCACTTCCATTTTGTCACCCTGCTATTCTGGAAGTGAGATATCTGTATGCAACCGCACAGTGCATGGAAATACCGAATTGGACCGAAGACATTAACAATTCATATCTACAAAGGTTTATTGACAAAATAAGTGTTATTTCTCTTTTATCTGACAAAATGAGCTACAATAAATGAGAGGACAGCTGCATGTACCTAGAATGGCAGGAGCAGGATGTAGCTCAGACAGTAGCGTGCCCTCTTTGAAGCAGTCAGTCATCAGATCGATCCTTCTCAGTGGACCCATCTACAGTTTGGGCTACACAACTGGTTCATCAAAGGCCATGGTATGAGCTGTCCTGTCTGTGGGAAAGTGCATATAAAAGATACCTTACTGCTTATCAAAAAAGAGTAGCCTATGTGGCTGCAGAGGGTTTCTTCTGAAAAATGTGATAGACGCTATTTATTTTTTTCATCCGCCTACTTTTGTGCGCAAAAGTTCTTGTTCGTAAACCTAAAAATTAAAAGATACTGGCCTTAGAGCTATTTGTGGAAATCAGCGGAAAAAAATAAAATAAATAAAAGTGAAAAATAAATTATTTTTTGAGCAAAATTTGTTGGCGAATAAAAAAAAATACTGGCCTACAGCCTGAAAATTTCAGGCAATCTGTATATTTATTTGGCTGGTGATACGACAGATGTAGGCAAACCCGTTATTATTTGTTTGTTATGGCAGACATAATGGCTATTTCTTTAACTGGTGATACAGTAACTGTAACCATAAACTATTATTTAACGACACTAGACTACATTTGGAGTTGTATGTAGCTCAGATGGTAGCGTGACTGCCATTGAAGCATTCGGTTGTATAGATCCTTCTCAGTGTACCAATCTGCAATTGGGCCATTTTCTGTTCCACAACTGGTTATCATCGGCTATTGGACATCATTCATATGGTCATTTTGACGAATTTCTTTTAGAGGAAACTCGTCACCAAATAGGCTACCGTACTCTTTCAGATAAGCAATGGATCTTTTTATAATAATTCACTTTCTCACAGACAGGACAGCACATACCATGGCCATTGGTATGAAGGGAAAATAGCACATTTTATTTCACTGATACGGCAGCTGTAACCCAGTTACTGGTCCCGTGTGGCTGGATACGCCCACCATTTTTACTTTGACAAATCCAGGAAAGTAAAATTGTATGTGAATGTTCAAATCAGTGACGTAAACTTACCTAGCCTAATTTTAATTATTTAGGCTGCCATAGCATTAGCCAGTCAGTTATTTCAGGCCCTCCTACATAACATTCTCGACCACTCAATTTTTTATTATTATAATGGTCCAATTTAATACACTTTAATGTCTGTGGAATATCCTAATTAGTTCATTAAAGGTAAAAAAATCTTTCTAATCCTAGTGCCATAGCCTCCATGTCCAACTTTCAGACCAACTTTTTGTCTAATCAAGTTATCAACACATTTATTACTCCTTAAATACGTATAGTGGCAAATATTGTTCTTTTCTATTTATATGGGGAGACACATTAACATGGGAACACAGTATATTATGTACATTATTAAAGGCCTAATGCCCATATTTTTTTAATCATCAGAGCCCTTTTTCCCAAGAACAAGCATTTTTACTCTTGAAATACAAAAACACTAGCCCCCGAACACTCTAAGACAACAACACCACCTGCAATCCCGTAGGAACCAAACTTGGCATCATGATCAAATTTGAGGATACAGCCCCTAAATTCTGTCTATTTAATGTTTGGTTTTGTTCAACTTAAAACGAAACAAATATCATTGAAAATAAAAATACATTGCATTTCTATTGTTTTAGGCATACATTTTTATGCCCCTAGCAAATTCACACTAGACCAATACAGTATTATGTATAATCTTTGTATAATATATATTGCTAAATAAAATATGAAATTTCTGTTTTGTTGTTAAAAGGGTTATTTGTAGTGAACGTGCAAGGTTGGCCACAGAAATTAGCTAGCAACTAGGACGTTTTGCAGGTGCTGTATTTGGTGTCAAACACATGATTTACAACAAATGGGTTTTATTTATTAGCAGCAAGGCATCTCAATTTTTCATCAGACAGGACTGGACTTTTTATGGTATTCCACAAGCAAGCAATAAAATTACAAGCTATATAATTTTATGTACAGTGAACTCTTGTCCAAACCAACTTATGAAGTTATGTGTAAACCCGCGCAAAGTCCCATCCAGCCCCTTGACAAAATCTGTCTAAACCACCATAGATTGTTGGTCCAAACTGGATCTAGTTTAAGAGCACTGTATTAGCTTGTATAAAAATACCCAATATGAAATTGTAAACTGCTGTTCACAGTTTACAGCACATCAGGTTTGAATCAAGTAGTTTGTTTTGTTTATTAAACAACGCCACTGGAACACATTGATTTTTATCTTATCTACTGTTGTACGTCATTCATATGGTCATTTTGACACATTAGAAGGAAACCCGCTGCCACCACATAGGCTACTCTTTTCAATAAGCAGCAAGGGATCTTTTATATGCACTTTTCC